>BGNK01002660.1:9804-67266 GCA_003297005.1 Symbiodinium sp. clade A Y106
TATGACTTTGGATGAGATAAGGGAACAATTGGCGATATACAACCGTTTGTATTATAATTTACGGAAGGACGACGAAGCATACATGCAAAAAAAGCGCGATGCTGGATTGAGACACGCGCGGAAGAAGCGAATTAAGGAATATGTTCAAACACATAGTATTAACCAAGAAGATTTAACAGAGAAACAAATTACTGAAATTATGAACGATAAAAAACCATCAGGCAGAAAACGCAGAGGAACAATCAAATATGATATGGTGAATTGTAAAATCGTTATGCATATGACTGATGACGATCCTAAATGATGATTTAGTTTATTATATTAAATCATTATTTTTTTGTTACTTATTTATATGAGCGAGAAACAGAAAATTATTAATGATGTATATTTTGATAGAGCGGGGTTTGGCAGTAAATCCAGAACACTAGCGGAAGCACGGGAGAAGGACAAAANGTATATTTTGATAGAGCGGGGTTTGGCAGTAAATCCAGAACACTAGCGGAAGCACGGGAGAAGGACAAAACCATAACAATGGGCGATATTAACGAGTTCTTTAGAAAGAATGTTGAGCACAAAAAGAAGACCGGTAGGTCAAAACAGTTTTATCGCCCCTCATTCCGCCTACGAGTATCAAATGGATTTGTTTTTTATAAACGATTTGGATGAACAAAAGTTTAGGGTAGGTATGCTAATGATTGATGTATTTGATAAGTTTATGCACGTAGTGCCGATAAGAGGAAAAAAGGAAGAGGATTTAGCGAGTGGGATGATTGAGTGTTTAAATAAGATGGGAAAGAAACCCGAGATAATTTATACAGACGACGAGGGAGCAATGAACAAGGAAGCAATACAAAAGTATTTGAANGAAGAGGATTTAGCGAGTGGGATGATTGAGTGTTTAAATAAGATGGGAAAGAAACCCGAGATAATTTATACAGACGACGAGGGAGCAATGAACAAGGAAGCAATACAAAAGTATTTGAAGGACGAGAACATAGAACACCACAGAACGAGGGCGCACCCAAATTTTAGTGAAAGAGCCATCCGCACTTTTAAAGATATGTTGTATAGGAGAGTTGAAGCAGATGAGAAAAAGGGAAAACAAAACATCCAATGGCCAGACTACATATTNAGGGCGCACCCAAATTTTAGTGAAAGAGCCATCCGCACTTTTAAAGATATGTTGTATAGGAGAGTTGAAGCAGATGAGAAAAAGGGAAAACAAAACATCCAATGGCCAGACTACATATTGGAATTATTATTAACCTATAACAATCAAATGAAGCACTCATCCACGGGATTTACGCCAAAAGAAGCCCGAAAACCCAGTAATCAGTTCAAAGTGAAATTAAATTTAACGATGAAGGGCAAGAAGAACCGCGTATATCCCGAACTAGATGTAGGAGATGAAGTTAAAATATTTAGGAAGCGAAAACCAAATGAAAAAGAAAGAGTGAGTAACTGGTCACAGAATATTTATACCATAGAAAATATTGAAAATAAGTTAGGTCAAAATTATTACAGAGTTGAGGGCAANTATTTAGGAAGCGAAAACCAAATGAAAAAGAAAGAGTGAGTAACTGGTCACAGAATATTTATACCATAGAAAATATTGAAAATAAGTTAGGTCAAAATTATTACAGAGTTGAGGGCAATACTAGGCAGTATTTGCGATTTGAGTTGCTGAATGTTTGAGGGCAAGCACATTAAAGTTGTTTTCAAGCAGACAAGCTGACTGGTTTCAAATCTGCCGGGACGTCACACTGCCCGCAATCATTCCGTCCAAAGCAGACCAGCCGACCATCTGCTCGGATTGCACAAGTATGATAAGCGCCCGTTGAGATCGCCAAAACCGGTCCCAAATCTGCCGGGACGTCACACTGCCCGCAATCATTCTGTCCAAAGCAGACGAGCTGACCATCTGACCGCACTGCACAAGTATGATAACTGCCCAATGCAATCGCCAAAGGTGGTCCCAAATCTGCCGGGACATCACACTGTCCATAACCATTGAACCCAAAGCAGACGAGCTGACCATCTGACCGCACTGCACAAGTATGAGCTGTGCCCGATGAGATCGCCATAACTGGTCCCAAATCTGCTGGGACGTCACACCGCCCACAACCATTGTGTCCAAAGCAGACGAGCCGACCATCTGCTCGCATTGCACAAGTATGATCAGTGCCCGCTGAGATCGCCAAAACTGGTCCCAAATCTGCCGGGACGTCACACTGCCCATATTGATTTAGTCCAAAGCAGACGAGCCGACCATATGCTCGGATTGCACAAGTATGAAAACTGCCCGTTGCGATTGCGAAACTTGGTCCCACATCTGCTGGGACGTCACACTGCCCACGATTATTGTGTCCCCAGCAGACGAGCCGACCATCTGACCGTATTGCACAAGTATGACATCTGCCAGCTGAGACTGCCAAAGCTGGCCCCAAATCTGCTGGGACGTCACCATAAACGTATCCAAAGTAGACGAGCTGACCATCTGCCACCACTGCACAAGAATGATGATCGCCCAGGGAGACTGCTGAAACTGGTGGCAAATCGTGCTGCACATGTCCGCTGAATACACTCTTCCTCCCTACACAACTGTTGGAAACTCGAACATCTCCGGAACGTGGTGAGAATGCGCAAGTCCGAGTCCGTCTGTTCGTTTTGCTTGGCCCCGCGACGAAATGTGACTGACCCTGTATGGGAACGCACCAGGAGCCAGGACGGACCGCAATAAAAAACTGGAATGGCGCCCTTTGTGCCCAGTAGAACACGGCAAATGCCAGGCCAGCTTTCATGGCCATTGAGAGATGGATGCAGGAAGAAATGCTCCAGTGAGGGTGCAGTTGAAGCTGAAAGGATTTTGGACAAGTAGCTCATGCCATGCTTCAAGTATCGTTCTAGCCGGTTCGACCTTATTCCTAAACCTTATTCCTATTATAGATATTTTATTAGAGATGACCATTTCCATTTTCTAGGGTTAGGGTTTTCGGGTTGATACTATCGGGTTTTCTATGGGGGTGTTGGTGTATGGGGTTTAGAGTGGTTTTTTCTATGCGGTTACCTATTGTTCTTCTAATGGTTCTATTATGTGGGTCTTTTTGGTNTTTTTTCTATGCGGTTACCTATTGTTCTTCTAATGGTTCTATTATGTGGGTCTTTTTGGTAGTTGAGGTATAGGTTGTTATGGTTTTGGGTCTTCGGGTGGGTCTTTCCTAGGGTTCTATCTATGGGTCTTGGGTGAGTTGAAGGTTGAGGTATAGGTTGTTATGGTTTGGGCGCTAGGGGGGGTGCCATGGTTGAAAATGGAAATGGTCTATGCTAACTGAAGAACGCCAAGATTCCCTACTGAGCACCAGACAGCCTACTAAGAATCCTAAACCCCTATAGTATAAGCCTTATAGTAACCCTTATAGTAACCCTTAAAAGAACCCTTAAAGGAACCCCATTCCCTACTAAGCACCGGACAGGGGGTTTTCGGGTCTGGTGAACTGAGCTCTGCCTCACTCCAGGGCAGTTGCTGCGCCGCCGCCAAGGTTTGGACCTGGGCATTTCCTCCGTTCTTCAACAACCGGGCCCCAAAGAGTTCAAACCTTCTAAGATAGAGCTAATATATAAGGCCAAAAAGTTTAAAGTTCCCCCGTTCACTATCTAAGTTTCAAGAGCTCCTTCTAGGGAAGGCTTGATAGGCCTTTGTAGGCCTTTATGGGGCTTTATAGGGCTTTTTATAGGAGGGTTCTTGGGTTTAGATTCTGGGGTCCTAGGGTTCAGGTCTTAGGGTTCTGGGGCTTGTTAAGGCTTCAGGGATTTAGGGCTTATGGTTTAGGGGTTTAGGGGTTTAGGGTTTAGTGGTTCAGGGTTTAGGGTTACTTGTAGGTTCATGGGTAGCTATAAGTGAAGCTATAATTAGGATAACTATAGTTATAACTAGGGGCCTTATAACTCCACGGTAACTACCCATGAACCTCCAAGGAGGGAAGAAAAGGGAGTTGGGGCGAAGGGTTCAAGGGTTAAGGTTATCGGCTTAGGGGTTAAGGGTTAGGGTTTGGGGTTAAGGGATTACGATTTAGGGTGTGGGGTGAGGGTTGAGAGTTTATGGTGGAGAGTTTAGGGTTTAGGGCGAGGGTAAACACTCCATGAAATCCTATCAACCTCGATCAACAAGCCAGCTAAATCCCATAAGATCGAAAAACATGAAAAAACCAAAAAAAAAACTCCAAAACCATACCAAAGCCCTTGCGACGGATGGGACCCCGGTCACAATCCGATAAACACATCCCAAAAACCTAAACCCTAATCCCTCTCAAAAAACCTGCTAAAATCCCTGAAATACAACCTAAAATCCGAATACCTAAAGCACCTAAAAGCCGTAAAACCCTCTAAAAACCCTGCAAAAAAAGACAAACTAAAACCCGAATACCTAAAGCGCCTAAAACCCTTAAAAGCCTCCCTCCGAGGTGTCGGCGGTTTGGTGAAGATCGAAGTTCTCCGGGTATCGGTCCTCGATGCTTCGGCAGGGCTTAGGGTGCAGGGGTTTAGGGGTTTAGGGGCTTAGGGTTTAGGGCCTGGGATTTAGGGTTTAGGGTTTAGGGTTTATAGAGTTTAGAGTCTAAGGTTTAGGGTCCAAGGGTGGAAAATATGTTGAATCTCCTGTTTAGTCTGTGGGGTTTAGGCACCGTGTCTTGGTCCAAGCACGACCCGAAAACCTAAAAACTAAACCCTAAACCATGCCGTGTGCTAGTTTGGGGTTTAGGCCTTAGGGTCTCTTGCACCTAAGTTACAGCATGAGCCACAAATATCCACAAGCTCTCACCTCAGAAAAAACAGCGGATCTTGCATGGTGGGCCAAGCGGTTAAGCTGCTAGCGCCCGCAAGTCCGGATACCGAGCATCGGTCTCCGCGGCCGAACCGTGCCAGGTGTCGTCGCGGGGGTCCACGCCCGGTGCCTGGTCGCGGCGGCGCTGCCGCTGTCTTCTGACCGGCCGTGGTACTACCACGGTGTTTGCGTTGAGCGGGCCCGCCGGCACTGCCTGGCTGTCGGCGATGGAGACTTCCGACTCGCCTGAGTTGTTGTCGGCCTCACTGTCGGCAACTCCCGGCTCCCTTGACCAAGGAAGCATGTAGACCCCTGAGTAATCGCATCAGGACCTGGAAAGGGATCATAACAGCGATCCTAACCCTAAAACCTAAACCCTATATCAGGGGTCTACATTAACCGCAACATGTGGCAGGCATCACATCCTAAACCCTTAGCCGGGCAGTAGAACCCTTTCATGACGATGGAACACTTAGGTGGGGCTTTTAAAGCTTTTGAAAAATATAAGTAAATAAGATCCTCTTAAGCCCAATAAGGGACAATATAAAATGTCCCAAAGCACTACCTAGAACAGTGGGGAGTCTCCTCAGTTCCCAAACAGTTGTGCTTCGCTCTGGCTGAAGTTTCGAACAGTAGTGAACTGCTTCCCAGTCCACAGAGTGGGGTGTCGGGTTTAGGGTTTATGGCTTGATCATGATCCCGAAATCTCGGATCGACCGTTTCGGGTTTGCTAACATAAATCATGCAACAGGTTTGCCACTGGCTACACATTTGAAGGCGCTCCGCGTTTGCGGAGGCTGAGGGAGCTGTGCACATGTTTTCTGGCAGCTTTGCAGATTGTCGAGCAAAGCCTAGTCAAAAGAAACCAGGGGAGCCCGGCGTAAAAACCGCCCAAAGCACCCAATCCCTGTCCTGACTATCTCTGCATGGTAGAACCCGACTTGAATCCCACCACAAGGCCCAATCCCCAAAACCCTAAACCCCAAACCCTAAACTTCCTAATACATCCCAGGGACCGTCTCCGTCCTGGGGTAGGAGAGGACACCTGCACAATTGAGATTAGACAACAGGGCTTCCACAAGGTTTGGGGTTTGGGGTTTAATTAGGGTTTAGGAGTTTAGAGTTGGGGGTTCATTAGGGTTTAGGGGTCTAGGGGTTTAGGAGTTTAGGGGTTTAGGGGTTGAGAAAGACATTGCAAACTAAAAGGGCTTACGGCATAGGGTTCAAGGCTTGGCTATGGACTTCTGCGGCATAGTGGTAGGGGTTTCGGGTTGAGGGTTTAGGGTTTAGGCCCCAACTTCACCTGTCCCCGACCTCCAAACCAAGACTGCTCCGAAACCCTGAACAGCTGAACAAACCACCTCACCAAGCTCCCGAAACTCACCAAAAGAACTGTCCACAAAGTCCGAGGAATACGTAGACCTTTGCTGCCTCAACCGTAAACCCCAGCCGCAAGCCCCAAAGAGTACAGCACCCCTTGAAAGCCTCCAAAAGTCCGAAAAGCCGCTAAAGCTCTCATAAAGCCGAGATATAAATCCATAGAAATCCTTCTGAAGCCCATGTAAATCTTTGTACGGCCTTATAAGCCTGTACAAATCCTGATAAAACCTCCGAAGCCAACAACCTGAGCCCCAGCCTTTGAGATAGAGAGACTCGGCAACGTGCAGCGCATCATCCGGACCCAGGCCTGGGCAAGGCATACCACAAGAGTTCCTAAACGGTTCTAGAAAAGCTGTATATGGGATCCTTCTAAAGAGATTTTAGAAGGGTTACTAGAATAAGGATTCTATAAGGGATAACGTAAGGGTTACAAGAGGCGATACTGTGGAGGGTACTGTCAGGGATACTAGAAGTCAAAAACCCTAGAATCTTATAAAACTCCTAAAGGAACCCGTGGATGAACCCTTTAAAGGGGCCAGTGAAACCCCAAACCCCAACCCTGTCCCATCTAAGCCCCGAGCCCAGCACCTCGGATGCTGTCTTCAGCATCTCGACCTCAGCTTCATACAGGGTTAGCAACTACTACTACTCCTCCTCCTCCTACTACTACTACTACTCCTGCTACTACCACTACTACTACTACTACTACTACTACTACTACTGAAAGCTGAAAGCATCAAGGGACTTGGCAAGTAGAGCTGAAGAGTGCGTTCTTTAAGGATTTATAGGTGTTCTAAAGAGGGGTTGTAGGTTGTAGGGTTGCATAGGGGGGCACAGTGTTGTTTCTTGAAGGATTAGGGCATTGGAAGCGTCATAAGTAAAATAGAAATGGTAACAGTATGTGACCCTTACTCATGACATCAATTCAAAGCACTTACAGCCTGACCAAGTAAGGTCTTAAACAGAAAATTTGGTAAGGTCTTAAGCAGAGGGTGTGTAGAGCGTGTTTGTGTATTCGCGAGGGCTGAGGGTTGAAGGTAGCTGGCTCGTCTGTAAACTAAATGAAGGGTTCTGAAAACTTCGCAGTAGCCCCTCACAGTCCCCATGCAGCGGTACTATATATGATATACCCAAAAACCGTTCTTAGCATTCAGGCCCAATAGTAAGCCCTGTAACCTCTTGTAGAAAGCCTTATAGCAAAAAGAATCCTCGAAAAGGAGCCCTGTTCTTCTTACTCATGCCCTAAGTAGACCCCAAACCCTCTGAGGAGCCGGGCCGTATTCAGCGGTCTCGGTCTCCGAGACACGCTGGACCTCGGAAGAGTTCCAGAGCTTTTCATCCAGGTTTAGGGTTTGGGTTTCCTTTGTGGTTTGGGGGATAGGTTTTAGGGTGTAGGGGATCGAATTTCGGGTTCAGGGTGTTGGTCTATATCGGGATGGTGAGATTTTTTGCGGGGGCCTCCTGCTCTGTCAGCAGGGACACGTACATGGCCATTTTGCCTGTGGTCTGGGCACAGATGAACTCACCGCTTGTGCGGAGTTGCTTGGAGGATCAGGCGAATTTAGAAAGTAGGGTTGTCACTACCCTGAGTGTGGCTTTCAGTAACCATGTTTATTTTTTACGACTTATAACCCTACTGCTAAGTCCCCTGATCCTTCCAGGCAGCCAGGGAGCAGTAGGCAACAGTTATGTGCTGTGCATGTGGCTCCCATACTGCCCAAGTGCTTTGTACCTAAACCCTAAGCCCGAAGCCTCAACTCAACGAGCCGGAAACCGCAAGACCCCAGAACCCAGACCTTCCAACATCCCTTAATTAAGGACTATTCCTTAAACCATATTAGGGATCCCATTATCATTTAAGGTGTATTCCTTAATTAAGGGATTTTGGAAGGTCTGAGAAGTGGCCCATAGTCGGCAAAGAACTCGAAAGCCCACAATCAGAGAACAGGGTTCGCTTTTTTTGCGGGGTTAAACTAAACCGCAAAAGGAGGCTTCTGCAGGCTTGATTCCGGTTTAGGGTTTACGGTTTAGGGTTGAGGGTTTTAGGTGCCTATCAGCCCTAAACCCTCAAAATCTTAGGTTTCTTTTGGCTTCCTTCTCCCCAGAACCCCAAACCCTAACCCTGCGCCCAAAACCCTCTCCCCTGGGCATGGGACCAGCACCGGAGGCTCGTCGGGGATCGGGATCCCGTCGTCGCCTTTTTCAAAGGCGGGACGGCTGGAGAGTGTAGGGCTTAGGGCTCAGGGTTTAGGATTTAGGGTTTCGGGGGTTTAGAGTTTAGGGTGTAGGGTTTAGGGTTTAGGGTTTAGGTTTAGGAATAAGGACCAGGGGACTTAGTAAGTCGGGATATAAGTCCCAACTTACTAAGTCGCCTGATCCTTGCTACAGGGTTTAGCGTCCAGGGGTTTAGGGTTCTTGGGCTTCAAGGGGCCCACTAGGATAACCGCGGAGAAGCGAGTAAGCAAGTTAAATGTGGACCTGGATGTCAGGTAGCCGGCTTGCAATAAAGGGTGCTTAGACGCTTTGGCTTGGGGCTCAGGGTTTAGAAATAGGAAAAAAGGTTGGGGTGTAGGCCTTAGGCTACGAGTTAGAGATTAGGCCTTACTGCTCAGATAAACTCACACGAGGAGAACGTCTGAAACCAGTCTTCTCATCCCAAAACATGTCGGTAGCCCTGAACTTGCGAAACCATCAATCCGGAACAACAGCTTACATTTTTACATAAAGCCCTGAAACCCTAAACTGAAACCTGCCGCGAGTGCCCGCGCCTCGACGGAGCCTAGTAAGGCCTGGGCCTGCAGACAGCTCTGCACGGTTTACGAGCTGAAGCTTTGGGGTTGAGGGTTTAGGGTGTAGGGTTTTGGGTTTAGGGTTTAGGGTCTTGGGTTTAGGGTTTAGGGTTTAGTGCCTTTAACGGAAACGGGGACTGAGTAAACATGTACTCGCAGGATCAAGGGGCTTCGTAGGAAAGGCTTCAATGGAGTTTTATTGCGTTCTGTAGAGTTTCTATGGGTAGTTCTATAAATTACATTCCCTTGCTCGGCCCAAAAATACTGTTGATTAAATCCTGCATTACCTTAAGGACCCTAAACTATGGGAATTATGGTATATGCCTGATTTGGGTAATGCAGGATTTATACCATCAACCGTCCCTCAACCGTAGTACGGCACCCTTCAAGAAAGGGGGTTTGGGAGATCAGGGGACTTAGTACATTGGGGTTAGAAGTAGGATACACTCTACTACCGTATGGTTTAGGGTTTAGGGTAATAATATCATTGCTCACCACACGGATATCTAGATATCTAGGTCTACAGCCGAAGCTAAACCTTCAAACCCTCCATTCCCAAAGCTCTACAGTCGTAAGAACCCCAACCCCGTGAAACCTATAACTCTAAATAGGGCCCAAAACAGCACGTAAGCCAAAATAAGGATAGGGATATCCCATATCATATAAACCCCCTTATCATGAAGGCCAATAAGGTAGGGATAGCCCTATAAAATGCTGCTGCTTCTGTCCTTTTTGGGTCCCTCACCACTCTCTACGACGCCTAAACCCGCTTTGAGTTCTTCGGGTGTAGATCTCGTTGTCTCTGCCCTCCAGCGGCTTTGGGTTTCGGTTCCAGGGCTTAGGGTTTAAGGTTAAGGGTTTAGGGTTTAAGGTTTTTTTTGAGCTCCTTTTTCCCAGAGGCTGCAAGTCTGCGACTTCTAAGAGGGTTGGGGGTTAGGATTTAGGGTTTAGGGTTTAGGGTCGGGGGCTTTGGGCGGTTGTATTTGTTAGCCTTCAAGCTTTTATGAGGGTCGGACGGCAAATTGAACTGGCTTTGTGACTGGACCCACAGTACACTCAATCAGGTACTACAGCACAAAGCAAGACTGCCACGTACCCTGAACCCCCAAATTCCAAAACCGGCACCAAAACCCTGTACCTTCAATCCCCGTCCTTCGGTCCCTTTCTTTGCGCGGCCATGGCTTAAAATCTCCGTCTTGATGCATTGCGTGCTGCCACAGCTTCCCCGGTGTGCCTGCTCAAAACAATGCGCATCCCAAACTCCGTTTGGGAACCCCACACGGGTGCTCTGGAATCTCCTGAGCTTCCCCTGCGAAAAAGTTCGCACTCTCCTAGGTCCTACTGGAAAGTCTCTCAGGCAGGCAGCAAGGCACAGACAGTTTAGATCCTGCTCACCAATATCAGGCTCTTATTTATCAGAATAGGATTTTGGGGTCAAGTTGAAGAAGTTCAGGACTATAATGGGATGCTGCTAGCAATTATTCAGACCTCTAGAGTGGGTCGCTAAAGCAAGGAGGAAAGCTCGACCAGGGTTGCGGCTTGACGCTAAACCCTACCTCCTAGACCCTAAGCCCCTAAATCCCTAAACCCTCGTGAAGCCCCAGACCCTAAAGCCCTAAACCCTAGACCCTAAACCTCAGAAGCTAAGCCCCAAACCGTAAACCCGAAACCCTAAAAACTGAATCCTAGACCCTAAACCCCGAAACCCCTAAACCCTAATCCTAGTTAAACCTAGAGCATCTGGCCCGTAGCTGTCCGCCAGCTTGCTAAAGAAGTGGCGTCCTCCGAGACTCCACGAAGCCCTATGGGTTTGGGGATTAGGGGTTTGGGGTATAGGGTTTAGGGTTTGAGGTTTATTGGTTTAGGGGTTTAGGGGTTTCGGCAAAAAAACTTAATAATTGGACTTGGGTTTGGGTGTTTGACAGTATACCTATATTGGAATACTTTTGGAACTTAGTTAGATTAGATTTCTCTTTTGATTCAAGAACATTCCTCAACCTATGCTAGGTTTAGGGTTTGAGGCGGTTTCCCAGATTAGGCATTTTCAAGCTTTCTCCAACATTTGCTGAGCTTGCGGACTGAGGAGAATATTCCTGTGTTACGGGAGGGATTAAGACTTAAGGCCTAACGTTTAGGGTGAAGTCTCTGGATCCTCACTACGCACCATACCTGGTGTCGGGTGAAATCTCTGGATCCTCACGATGCGGCATACCTAGCAAAACACGGAGGCATCGAAATATTGAGAAACCCCAGATTCTGCATCGGCTGAAAGATAAGGTTTCAGAGCCTCACAGGCAAGATTCGGGAGCAAAAAAGAATTGGGCTTGACGCGAACTCTAAACCCCAAAGCTTGCGCCCCAAAACCTGAAAAAGGTACCGTGCACTAAAACCTAAACCTAGAACCTAAAGCACCGAACCCCTCTCAGCAGGCACCACATTCTATCTGCGTCCTTTTATTCCAGAAGCAAAACCCCGTCATCACAGACTTTACACTCCATGCTTGGAGGTTCGTGAATAATTATAAATGGGGTTATAAGTCCCCTTATACAGGTCATAAGTCATACCCTAAACCCTAAACCCTAAGCCCTGAACCCTAAACCCTAATCCCTAAACCCTAAACTAAGTGAGGGGTCGCTTCCGTCGAGCGACAGACCCCGAACGCTTGGCCGAGGGCCTCACAGCCCGAGTGCCCATACGAAAAGAGCGGGAAGCGGAGAGGTGAGGGTTAAGCCTCACCGGCTTGTCCTGTACAGGCCAACGTATATGGCTTTCCTTACGACAACGTCAGTACTCAATAAGGGTCTGGCCGTATCCAGACCTCCCTTTAGCGTAGCTAAAGTATAACCCCAAACCCTCAACCATTTCCTCTGGAGGTGGTTCCGGTTTAGGATTNAACGTCAGTACTCAATAAGGGTCTGGCCGTATCCAGACCTCCCTTTAGCGTAGCTAAAGTATAACCCCAAACCCTCAACCATTTCCTCTGGAGGTGGTTCCGGTTTAGGATTTAGGATTTAGGATTTAGGGTTTCAGGGTTTAGGATTTTAGGATTTAGGGTTTTAGGGCTTAAGGACTTCGGATTTTTAGGATTTAGGGTTTTAGGGTTTAGGATTTTAGGGTTTAGGGTTTAGGATTTAGGATTTTAGGATTTAGGGTTTTAGGGTTTAGGATTTAGTATTTTAGGATTAGGGTTCTAAGGTTTAGGATTTAGGATTTTAGGATTTAGGGTTTTAGGGTTTAGGATTTAGGATTTTAGGATTTAAGGGTTTAGGATTTAGGATTTTAGGATTTAGGGTTTTTGGTTTCGGAGTTCTGAATCGGAAGATTGCGGGTCGAATTTGGCTTATCATGCCTTGCTTATAAAAATGCCATATTTAATTGGGCCGAGTGACCATATCGAGGAGTCCTCCTTCTTCTTGTGTGCGCGCTTTGAACTCTCTAAGGATTTGAGCATTTAGGATTTAGGGTTCAGGATTTAGGATCTACGATTGTGAGTTTAGGATTGCGAAGCGTTTAAAATTAGGATTCAAGATTTAGGATTTTAGGATTTAGGATTCTAGGGTTAAAATTTAGGATTTTAGGATTTAAGGTCCTATAGGATTTAGGGTTTTCGGCGTTTTCGGATTTAGGATTTTAACATTTAGGATTTAGGATTCAAGATTATGAATATAGGATTGAGGATTTAGGAGTCGGAAAATTGGGGTTAGTTTTGGCTTATCATGCCCTGCATATAAACATGCCCATTTTGATTAGGCCGAGTGCCCATGCCGAGGTCTACTCCTTCTGCTTGAAATACTAGAATCCTAAATTTTCAGGTTTCTAGAGCTCAGGAGGAGCATTCATTCAAACGAAAAGTTTGAAGGGCCGAGCAGGCCCTGCCATGCCGGNGCTCAGGAGGAGCATTCATTCAAACGAAAAGTTTGAAGGGCCGAGCAGGCCCTGCCATGCCGGAGGCCCGAAAAGGGCCGAGGCTACTCCCAGCCGCAGCCCACGCCAAACCCGAACATACTTGAATTGATCATTTTTTCGACAGGCCTCGGACCTCCAGGAGCCCGAAAGGTAAGTAAATCTTAAATCACCCCAGAAAACAAACAATGCAATAGAAAATAAGCTAAGAAAGTTTGGGTGGCCGGGGTGGGTTTCCTAGCAACGCGAGCGCGCGGCCCGGGGTGTTTCACACCCTAGCGCGCGCCCTCGCCTGACACACCCTAAACCCTAAACCCCTAAACCCCTAAAGCCCTGAAGCCCTAAACCCTAAACCCTAAACCCTTAATCGCAAAACCCTATAAACCTTAAATCCTAAAATCCTAAAACTCTAAGACTGCAACCCCTAACCCTAAGCCCCTTCCGAGNACCCCTAAACCCCTAAACCCCTAAACCCCTAAACCCCTAAACCCTAAACCCCTAAACCCCTAAACCCCTAAACCCCTAAACCCCTAAACCCCTAAACCCTAAAGCCTAAACCCTAAACCCTAACCCTCGAACCCAAGTCCTGAGCCTTAAACCCACAAGCCACTCTAAACTCTAAGACCACGGTTTAGGGTTTGCGAAAGCCGTATAAATCTATGAAAAGACTGACAACCCCTCTCCCTAACGCTCACAAAAAGCCTCATGAAACCATCTCAAGCCCTGACCAGAGCCACATGATATCATCTCAGACCATAAAAAACCTCTTGAACAGGGCAGAAACTAATGACTAACTAAGGAATCATGTTGGCAATAGAACCTAAACCCTCTACCGCTGCAGCTTGGTGACAAGGCCCCGCCGTGAATGCGGACCTTTCGATCGAGCTTTTGCTGGTCGTCCCAGATGTCCTGAAGTGGTTTGGGATTGTGGTTGAGGCTTCCGAGCTTTGGGGTTTAGGGTTCAGGGTTCAGGGCCTGGTTTAGGTTCAGGATTTAGGCTTTAGGGTGTACAGGCATTCGGAAGGCTACTACAGGGTTTCGTAGGGATTTGAAAGGTTTCATGGTGGTTTGTGAGGGTGTACAAGGGTGCATAGCGGCTTGACTAGAGCTTTTCTGGGGTGCCTTATAAAGATTGCACGGGTTGTATATATATATATATATATATGTCCATGTAGATGTATATGTATATGCGTATATACACTACTATTATGAATTAGGTCACCCATAGTAAGGATGGTCTTTGGGGACCGAATTCCAGAGTGGTAGCATCTATGGATCCTCTGGAAAAGGGTCTGTAGAAATTCTATCCAAACCCTAAACCCTAAACCGCAAACCCTGAACCCTTAACCCCTGACCCTAAACCCTAAACCCTCAACCCTAAACCCTCAACCCTAAACCCTAAACCGTTCATGGGGCTTCGGTCTGAAGAGTTGTTGGGGCTTCGGGCTGAAGAGATTGTTGGTTCAAGGCATCGCCTCTAGAACTTGGGCGTTTTTTTATAATTCTATGTTGACGGCTCTTTCTCCCAAGACGCCGACCCTGTCCGGGCCGCCCAAGTTTAGGGTGCAAGGTTTAGGGTTCGGGGTTTCGGGCTTCGCGTTTAGGGTTCGGGGTTCAGGGTTTACCTAGACCTACCACACCCTGCCTTTTTTGTAGGGTCCCTATAAACGCCATATTAGGGTTTAGAAACGACGAACCTAAACCTAAACCCTAAACCCTAAATCCTAGGTAAGGTTCAGACTTTGGGATGTAGGTCTCGGGGATTGGGGTCTAGGGCCAACGGATCAGGCTCCGGGGATCTGCGTTTGCAGTGAGGGTTTCAGGCTTCGGGGGTTTTAGGGGTTTAGGGCTTTTTTTTAAAGGGCCTCTTTCTATTCCGCAGATGGTCTAGACAGCCTCGGTTTAGGGGTTTAGGGTTTAGGGCTTACATGGGGTTTTGTAGGTTCAGATTTTGGGACTTTGCTTTGAGCTGTTGGTTTGGGGAGCGGCGCAGATACCTAGTTATACGGATCTCTCAAGGACGATGTCTTCTTCGATCTGCTGGTTCTCCAAGAATTACGGTTGAAGGTTTAGGGTTTAGGGTTTAATGGCCGCAATAACTGGAATAGGGTTTTCGGGCATATCCTGGAAAAAATGTATCGCGATTGTAAGCGCGTGCTAGTGGGAACTAGTGCTAATTCGGACCCTTATAGAGGCAACCGGGGTCCTCATAGACGTGGGGCCACCGACACCAGCGGCACACGTAGAGGAACTCGCTCTCCGCACAGTCGGGGAGCACGCTGGTGGTGTAGAAGGGCACCCGCTCAAAGTAGGCCACGCACTCGAACTGCTTGTTCTTCGGGTTCGACATGCACCTCACTCAAGGGGTTTACTTCCGGGATAGCAGGGTCTGTAGGGTTTAAGTCCCAAAACAATCAAAGGCTACCCATGCAGGCTCCAAAGCACAAGGCGTTCTTGCAGCTGATGTTCGGGAGGTTGTAGATCCGCTCTGGCACCTGCATAGAAACATAGAGCTGCTGAAGACCCTAACTCGGGAGTATCAGCGCGAACAGATGAAAAATTCTCCCTTTAATTGTACGAGAAAACCATCACTAATCGTTCAAGCTGCCTTGTTCGACCCATTCGGAATCCACCTAAAGCCTGAATCACTGGACCCTGAACCCGAGCCTAAACTCCTAAACCCCTAATTTGAAGCCCTGGCCCCTAGTCAGGGAATGTTCTAAACCATACTACCTAAACACTTAAGCCAAGCTCCTTAATTAAAGCGTATGTGTATGGGCTCTCTGCCCCTACCCTTAATCCTAAACCCTAAACCGCTTCTCTGCAAACACCAACACCCACCTGCAAGCGGTACTTGGCGACCACCTTGGAACCAGCCACGCAGTTGAAGGTGCAGCCAGGCGCCACGGAGGCCAGCATCTTCACATCCTGCGCTCGCGCGAAAGGCGGGGGGGGGGGGTTGGAGGGTCTCCTCGACCGAAAAGGGTTTAGGGTTTAGGGTTTAGGGCAAAACCCTATAAATACAGGCTTGGGATTTTGCGTTTGAGGCGTGACGTTCAGGGCTTGAGGTTTAGAACTGGAGTGCCGGAGTCACTTCGCGGTGGAATGGTCGGGGTCACACAGGACACTTTGATGAAGCAACTTAACTTAACTACCTTCTGAAGTTCTGATACTAAAGCCTAACCTCTAAAACCTAAATTCCCTAAACCCCTACAAGTTCCTAAACCCCAAAAACACCTGGGCACACCGGCCCTTTCGAGGGGGCATCCTGCACCCTCAGCTGCTGGTAGTCGTAGCGCGGAAGGGTTAGGATGCCTCAGAAGGGCTTGGGGGTTTGGGGTTTAGAGCTTGGGGTTTAGGGTTTAAGGTTTAGGGGTTAGGGTTTAGTGCTTTATGGTGTTGTGGGGTTTGGGGTTTCGGGGTTTTGGGGTTTTGGGGCTTTGGGTTTTGGGGCTTTGGGGTTTGGGGTTTTGCGGAGCTTCGGGGTCTGGGGTTTTCGGGGGGTGTTCATGCCTAGGGTTGTCGGTTCAGGCTTCAGTTGCCATACGACCAGGAGAGCATAATGCTCCCTATATAGTGAACCCCAGAAAGTTGGAACATGGATTTAGGATGATTAATGCTGGGATCCCCTATACTTTACCTTAAGGGTATGAGGGCAATTATGTTCCAAGTTTCTGGCTTCTACTATAAACCCTTGCTGTATTGTGGGGGATCTCTGTTCACTGCAAGGAGGGGAAGGGGAGTTTGTTGGTACCCAGAGAGCCCAACACCCCTTAATTAAGGAATATAGCTTAAATCATAATATGAAGCCCCATATAATTTAAGCCACATTCCTTAATTAAGGGGTATTGGGCTCTCTGGGTAGTTCTCAGGTTGTGACTTGAGCTGAACTCTCGTCCAGGCTCCAGGAGGTCAGCGCTCCAACTTTGAGGTTTCCAATTTTGGGGTCGTGACCCTGAACCCTTTACAGTGAACCCCAGAAAGTTGGAACATGGGTAAAGGGTGATCAGTGCTAGGATTCCCTATACTTTACTTTAAGGGCATGAGGACAATGATGTTCCAACTTTCTGGCTTCTACTGTAATACGTACAGGAGCCTTGCGAATCAGAACTGGGTTTTAGGAAACTCCCATATTCTAAACCAAACCCCGAAACCCTAAACCCACATCCCAAACCGACAAATTCGAGCAAGCCGCCCTTGAAGTTTCCAGGATTCCCCTCGGCACGAGGCTCGGGTTTCGAGATTCAGGGCTTCATAAGGAACAAGGGTAAACCCTAAACCCCTAAACCCAGGGCTTCATAAGGAACACGGGTAAACCCTAAACCCCTGAACCCCTAAACCCTAAACCCAGGGCTTCATGAGGAACGCGGGTAAACCCTAAACCCCTAAACCCCTAAACCCTAAACCCAGGGCTTCATAAGGAACGCGGGTAAACCCTAAACCCCTAAACCCTAAACCCAGGGCTTCATGAGGAACAAGGGTCTGGAGGTTTCGGGTTTGGGGTTTGGGCCCTATCAGGTTGGTGGGTTCGGCAACTTAGAGGTTTGAGGTGTATGTAGCATGCACATACTTCGAGCTAGGTGGCCAGTTATAAGTGTTCTAAGTCCCCTGCTGTAAGTATAGTTATCCTACCTCTAACCCTACTTATGAACCTCCAAATAGAGGTGTTTTAGTAAATCACCGGGTTTCCGGCTTCGGGTATTATAGGGTGGTTAGCTGTGTAGCATACTCTTTGTCCTTTGTAGGGAATCAAGAGCAACGAAGCCTGAAGCATCAGTGTGACGCTTTGGGCTCCCCCTAAAACCACCCAGACCTTCCAAAATCCCTTATTTGAGGAATATGGCTTAAATCATTTTACGGATCCTACAAGAATTTAAGGCATATTCCTTAATTAAGGGATTTGGAAGGTCTGGGCAAAGCGAAGGGTGTCTCCAACAATTAGTACGGGGTTCCTATGGGGTTATCATCAATAATAACATTCGGTTTTCGTCCCTATGCAATCTTGGCTGACTTCTGAACCCCCTAAAGGTTAAACTTTTAGCCTCCTTATTAGAGTTCATATAGAAACCCAAAAAGTTAAAGCCCTCAGAGCCAACCAGAAGAACGCCAAGCAATACGAAAGTAGCCCGATGCTTTCTTACCTAAACCCCAATCCCGAAACCCAAACCTTTTTGCAGCCCTAAGGCTTAATGCATAATCCGTAAACCCCAAAACCCAATCCCATCCCTAGACTCTACTCCCGAAACCTCTAAACCCACTAGACCCTAATGACTGAGCCCTAATCATCAGTCCCTACTACAAGCCCTAGGACTTGCGACCGCCCCAAAGCCCTAAACCCTAAAGTGACCCTTGCGGTAACAACTACAGATGAACCCTTTAAAGGAAAAGATGCAGATCCCTGTAAAGGAACCAGATCCCTTTAAAGGAACCCTAAACTTTAAACCCTAAACCATAGACCCTAAACCCTAAAACCCTAAAGCGCTAAAATCCTGAAATCCTAAACCTTAACCCTAAACCCTAAAACCCTAAAACCCTAAAAGACAACAGTGCAGTCGTCAAGGGAATCAACCACATCATCCAGCACGGATACCAGGATATTAGATGGGCTAATCACCCGGATCGTGACCTCTTCAAAGCGGCGGCGGGTTTTTTGCGACCGGATTGGTCAACAGAATGTCAAGGTTGAATGGATCAAAGCACATAGGGAACTCTCTGACGCCACTGGCACCCTCGACCTCTGGCAAATCTTTCACAACAGTCGGGCGGACCAGTGGGCTGGTTATGTTTTTAAATCAGGCGTTCCTTCGGAAATTGCCGAAGCTCGCAGATTACTCAAGATGACTTCACAGTTACATTCCGGGCTGCGGCCACACGCGTTCTTCGTGCCATCATGGATGAATTCTGAGATGACCATGTGATTTTTTAATTTTGACTCAATTGGTGTTCCATTGCAACCATGCAGTGGGGGACTCTCATTCCAAGTGCGTGCCTAAAACCCTAAAACCCTACACCCTAAACCCCTAAAGCCCTAAAACCCTAAAACCCTAAAACCCTCAAACCCTCAAACCCTAAACCCCTAAAGCCCTAAAACCCTATCATCCTAAAGCCCTAAACCCCAAACCCCAACCCTAAAGCCCTAAAACCTTAAAATCCTAAAGCCCTAAACCCCAAACCCTAAACCCTAAAGCCCTTTAAAGGACCCCACTGGCCCACGGGCTGGCCTTGGAGTTGTAGACGCCCTCACTTCCGATCATCTTGGCCCAGCCGAGGATGGTCCGGACCTCTTCAATCTGGAGCCCCAGAGACTGGGTTCTCCTTTAAGGGTTCCTTTAAGGGTTCCTTTAAGGGCTCCTTTAAGGGTTCCTTTAAGGGGTTCCTTTAAGGGGTTCTCCTTTAAGGGCTCCTTTAAGGGTTCCTTGAAGGGTTCCTTTAAGGGTTCTCCTTTAAGGGCTCCTTTAAGGGTCCAGGTTTACCTTACATTCAGGGCACTCTATCATGAAGCTGGCTTGGTGTCCGGAATCTGGGCCTGCAAACTGGGCCGAAAACCTCAACAGAAAGCTGCTTAACGGTCAGTTGGCTGTGCCCGGCTCCNCTGGACTACAATGCTAAAAGGCAGTGAAAACGGTTATCATGGGGCCTCCCCTCACCCTAATTAGCATTGTAAAACCCAAACGGGGTGTAGGGTCCCACGTAGAGAAGGGCTGGGACCCATCGGGTCCCACCGCGTCCCACCGAACCCGATTTGGGTCCCACGTAGAGAAGAGCTGGGACCCACCGGGTCCCACCGAGCCCGATTTGGGTCCCCCCGTAGAGAAGAGCTCGGACCCACCGGGTCCCACTAAGTACGTATCGGGACACGTGCAAGGCTGGTGGTTTTGAGGGCGCGATTCTGGGTCCAGAAAATGGTCATGCTTCCGGCTTCAACATAGCATGCCTCCATAGTAAGTTACCATGATAGGGAATCTTTAGTAAAGAATATGGCTTCTTCGTCATGGTAACTAAAACTTAANTGGGTCCAGAAAATGGTCATGCTTCCGGCTTCAACATAGCATGCCTCCATAGTAAGTTACCATGATAGGGAATCTTTAGTAAAGAATATGGCTTCTTCGTCATGGTAACTAAAACTTAAATCCTTTAGCAAGAACCCAGCAGAGACTCCGAGCAATTAAGAGAGAGGGATTAGAGTCTAAGGATTTATGGTTTAGTCCCTGAGGGCTTAGGGGTTGAGGGTCTCAGGATTTGGGGTTTAGGGTCTAAGGTCTGGGGCTTAGGGGTTTAATGGTTTAGGGTTGAGGGCGCAAGGGTTTAGGGGTTTAGGGTTTAGCGCTTAAGGGTTTAGGGGTTCGACGGTTTAGGGCTGAAGGGTTCAAAAGTTTAAGGGCTCAAGGGTTGAAGGGTTTAAGGGTTCCTTCGCTATGTGTGCTAAGTTGGTGGTTCAACATTATGGAGTATATCTTAAGTTCGCCAAGGGGTTTAAGACCTAATCAAGGCCTATTCCTTACATCAAGCATATCCATAAATCGTGGAGGGATCCTTCATGAAACACAAGGTATATTCCCTTGTTGACGGGTTTTGGAGTGTCTGGGTGTCTCGGCATTCTCTGAGGGCTTGTGCGGCATAGGTCTTGGGGTTGAAGGGGAGCTTAGGGCTGTTGCCGCAGCGTTCTTATAGCGTCTGGCTACAAGAACTTCCTGAAGGGGGTCTGTGGGGGGTACTGGAAGGAATAAGCTGGAGGCCTTCAGAAATGGAGGAGGGTTTTGGGGTACATGATGAGGCACCTTAAGGAATATTACTACTGATTGTTCAGGCTTCTATATTAACAAGTTAAGTGCCTCCACGGCGTAGGGCTTAAGGTTTAGGCTTGGGGCCGGAGATAGGAGTTCCGGGTTCGGTGGACTTTGGGTTTTGGGGTTTGGGTTTTGGGTGGTCGACGGTACAAGGAATGATTCGGGTGTAGGGTTCAGGGCTTGGTTTCGACCGGTATTTCTAGAAGTTCAACTCGTTTAAGGCTTCATGCTTGTTGAAAAGGCTTAAAGCACGGAAGTACGCACTGTTGTTTCTTCTCCGAGGATAGTTCAGCGCTAGACGCCATAAACCCCCTACGAGTAGAAGCACTGCACTCTGCATTTAGAGTTTAGAGTGGTAAATGACATGTATCCCTGTAACCTGATATAGGGGTTCTGATAAGTAGTCATATTACCCCTTACCGTGCCAAATATGGTTGCAGTGCAAAATACCCTAAAGTCCAATTCTACCTAGTCAAGCCCAAATACGATGTTAAGTAATCGCGGTTGGGCCTTCTACTTTCTTACTCTATTTCCTTCGCTTGTTACGTCCGGCGCCAAGAAATCTGAACTCGTTAACACCGGCATAAATGCCTGCGAAAACCTTTACCAACAAAAGCATTCAAAGCATAAACAAAAGAAGTCAATGAGCAAGGCCCTTAACCCTAAACCCGAAAGCCTGAACCCTAAACCCCAAACCCCTACCATATTTCCCGCTTTCCGGGCCTTCTGCAGCCCATGCCAACAGGCTGCAGGGTTAGGACCCAGGCCCACGTGATCAATGACCTAAGAATCGACCGGGCTCTCAACAGTGGCGGTTTTGGGCTTTAAGGTTTAGGGTTGAGGGTTCAGGGTTTAGGTTTCAGGGTTTGGGGTTTAGCGGAAAAGTTGTATTTTGCAAAGCTCCTTTGCTCCGGATGCTCAAGAAAGGGGGTAGGGTTTATTAGGGCTGAGGATTGATGACCCTGCGAATCATCAAACAACAGGTCGAACTCCGACGTCCCAACGACACGAAAGAAACCTGAAATCCTACATCGCCCAAAAACTCGAATGCCGAAAAAACATCGAACACGACGACTCGCCTAAACCTCAAACCCTCAACCCTTCTAAAACCTCTCATAGAGCCGCACCTAGAAGAGCCCTTGCAGCCAGGGCACCTAAACCCTCTAAACCCTCAACCCTCAACCCTAAACCCTAAACCCTAACTCAGCCAGGGGGCCACGCCATCGCTGATGGGCATCGGGCCTCCCGCGCGGGCGCGCTCGGGGTCCCGGTGGTGCGCATCTTGGCTCAGGCGCACCTCCTGAAGTCTCGGATAGGGTTTAGGGTTTAGGGTTGAGGGTTTAGGGTTTAGGGTTTAGGGTCAGGGATTAGGGTTTAGGGCGGGTAGGGTTTAGGGCCCTTCAAAGAGAGGGATTAGGGTCTAAGGATTTAAGGTTTAGGGTCTAAGGGTTCAGGGTTTAGGGTCGGTTTAGGGTGTTTTGGGGTTTAGTGTTGGGGTTGGGTAGGTTTTAGATGTTTTGTATAGGGTCTTTGTGAGGGTTGCCGTTCGGTTGAGGAGGGTTTTTGCAAAGAGCTGTATAAAGCCTGAAAGTCTTGCAGGTTTGCGTCGTCTTGTTTGACGGGTTGTTATAAAAGTGTTTTTATGCTGTTCTCTTATGGGTGCAAGGTACGTGGCTTGTTGCTCAGAAGAGGGTTCGCAGGTACACTATAGACTCCCAGACATGTTGCTACTACTTATTTAGACGTCTAACTTCTGGCACTTAAAGGATCAGGGGACCTAGCAACCTAAACCCTAAACCCTAAACCGTGTATCCTAATCGGTGTTTCAAGCAATGATAGCTAGCTTGCTCATAGCCCTGATACCTAAGTCCACTCTTCCTTTCAGCAGGGCTCGTGTGGGCCGCCAAGGGCTCTACAGGGTTTCCAAAGGCTTCGAAAGTTTCTGGGAGTAGATTAAGGCTTAGGCTTCCTGCTTGGATTTTAGAGGGTTCATGGATGTCGGGTTTAAGTTGTCGGATGTATCTTAAGTGCATCTTTCCGTTTAGGGTTTTCTTAATCACAATGAGAAAGTTCTGGGACTTTAGGCGTTGGACTTCGATCCTTGGGCGCGCCTCTGAAGCCTCAACTTGCTCAACCGTACATGCACCCAGAGAGCCCAATACCCCTCAATTAAGGAATATAGCTTAAATCACAATATGAAGCCCTATATAATTTAAGCCACTATTCCTTAATTCCCTTATGGAACCCCTATAGATCCCTTGAAGGAGCCCTTTAAGGAACCCCTAGGGCCTTAAGCCATAGTCCTTAATTCAGGGGCATTGGGCTCTCTGGGCAAGGGAGCTGCTCCGGAGCCTTGAACCCTGGAGCTCAAGGCTCCCTTGACTAAACGTTAAATGGGCTTTTAAGTAAACAGGGAGAAAAAAGTATAAACTTTTATTTCATAAGGGTTTCTTTAAGAAAAAAGGTATTAAAGTATGGTACTCCAAAGCCCAGTTAAAGGAGGTCCTCCGGGTTTAGCGGTTAAGGGGTTTAGGGGTTTAGGGGTTAAGGGGGGGTTTAGGGGGTTTAGGGGTTAAGGGGTTTAGGGGTTTAGGGTTTTAGGGGTTTAGGGTTTTAGGATTTGGCCGCGGATCTGGATGTGTGCAGTCCCTTAGCGGCCTTGAATTGGGCTCTGAAGCGGCCGGATTCAAGCCTAAACCCCATGTCCTGGTTTAGGGTTTAGGGTTTAGGGTTTAGGGTTTAGGGTTTAGGGTTTGGGGGTTTAGGGTTTAGGGGTTTAGGGTTTAGGGGTTTAGGGGTTTAGGGGTTGGGGCTGTTCTCCTGAATTTTCTGGGGGCTGCAGACACGTGGCTCGAAATTTTAGGGTCTTCTGGGCCCCAAAATAGACCTTAAATTCTCGGTCAGACAGTTTTTGGGTTTAGGGTTTAGGGTGTAGGGTTTCAGAGGCCAGTGTGAGGTTTTAAAAGCTTCGCTTTTGGGCTCTCCATGAAGCAACAACTGCTTCTTCTGCCATCTCCTGAATGAAGGTGGGCAGGCTTGCATTCCGCGAAAAGACCGACTGCCCATAAGCAGCTGCCTCGGCGCTGGCCTTTCCGAGGCTTCCATACTCCAAAACTTTTAGGGTGTAGGGTTTGTGTAGAGCATCAGCAGACTGAGTAAGTAAGGCTCCAAGTACAGTGATTTGACTTGGATAATGAGTCATAACTAAGTATCGCCGTAGTTACCGCACTTACCATCCGACTTACTAAGCATCCTTTAAGCAGCTCTAGGTGTAGGGTGTATGTGGCTTCCGGTTTGAGGTCAGGGTTTTGAGTTCAGGGTTTAACATCGGAGTACTGAGATCAAGGCTTAAGGTTTGGAGATTACCGCAAGGCTTCAGGATATGGGAGTTTTCGAAAATGAGGGGTACCTTATTTTGGGACCCTTATAATAAGGATCCTATTATTTAGAGTACTATACTAGGGTCCCCTATTTTCGGAAACTCCCATATGGGAAATCACATGTCATAATCAAAAGAACTGAACCTGAGTCTTGTGCACCCTTCCAGCCCTGGCCATAGCCGTCAATCGTGACTGGGGACCTGCGTGCTTCGTCCCTGACTTCTTAAACCAACTCGTAGTGCCTTAGTACATCCTGAACCATGAACCATGAAACTCCAAATTAAAACCCCTTAACACAAACTTATACAGATTGGCAGATTGGAGAAGAGAAGCATCAAAAGAATTCGCAAACCCTGAGCCTTCTGGATGCAAAAGCTGTGGCGGCTCCCTCTAAGTGTTACACCTGGAACCTAAACCCCAAACCCAACAGATTCGCAAACTTAAGAGAATCTCCATATGCCATAGACCCCCTCAGCAACCGAAAAACTAAGAAACGAAAGTAGACGAAACCTCCCAGAACTCGAAATCGAAAATGAAGCAGCCTTAGCCTAACAACACGTAAACAAACCCAAAACAATAATAGATGACTAGCAACATCTGAATCAGCAAACCAGGTTTCACTACCATGGGGGCCTTAATAATTAGAATAGCCATTATACTCTAATTATAATAAGGAACCCCCAAAATAGTATTGGTAGTTATTTAGGCCCCTATATTAAATCAAACAACAAGTCCCGCAGAGTTGTTTCGGGCCTGCAGCTCTCTGGTCTCGCAGGGCGTCTGCAGCTGCCGCCCGATCTTGCCGAAGAGCATGCCTGAGACTTCAGTGTTCAGGCTTTAGGGTTTTTTGCTTTCAGGGTTTAGGCTTCTCGTTTTTAGGGTTTAGGCGCTAGGGTCTAGGATTGTTTAGTGAAACTTTAAGGGTTTGGGGCTGATAGAGTTTGGAGTTTAGGTCTTAGGCTTAAAAACCGAGGTGCTCAGCAGCACCACGTCCAGGAAGTAGGCGTTGGCAGCCACCTTTGATCAAGGCTTTGAGGTTTCGCGAGTTTTGCAAGAGTCCCTCAAATATCACCCTGAACTCTGAACCTTAAGCCTTGAACCCCAAAGGTAAGAAGCCTAAACCCTAAACCCTACACCGGCTGCGGGTTGAGGGGAAAAGCCGTGAGACCTCAAAAGCCAGAAACACCCCCTCCTCCGTCCCGAAGCCGAGAAACTCAACCGGGAGGTGCCGGTACCCAGACCTTCCAAAATCCCTTAATTAAGGAATATACCTTAAATTAAAATAGGATCCCTAATATGATTCAAGGTATATTCCTTAATTAAGGGATTTTGGAAGGTCTGGGTATCTCAAGCCTTAAACCCTAGGTTCCCCAGCAGCCACTTAATAATGAGGGTACCCTTCTCTCCGGATTCACTTTTATTGAGGGAGCCCCAAACCAAAAAGGGCAAAAGGGTACTACTGGGGTTTAGGGTTTAGGGTTTAGGGTTTAGGGCTAAACCCAAACCAAAAAGGGCAAAAGGGTACTACTGGGGAACCTAGAACCTAGAACCCCAAGGGTGCGACGGTTCTTCGGGGCCTCCCGGGCGCCGGCGGGCTTATGACTTCGGGCGTTTTAAGGAAAAGGCCATGGGTTTCAGGTTTAGGGCTTAGGTTTTCCGGTTTCGGGCTTAGGGTTAGAGGGGCTTTGGGTTTAGGTTTAGGGTTTAGAGTTTAGGGCTGCCGCGAACTTCGCACTGCTTCCTGACTCCTGCAGGTAGAAAACTTTGAAAGTGTTCTAGAAGCCTTTCATACAGTTTCGCGCGGTATTTCAAGCCTCCCAGCTGGTAGTGACTGCTAGGGTGCTCTAGAAGCCTTTCGTACAGTTTCGCGCGGTATTTCAAGCCTTCCAACTGGTAGTGACTGCTAGTGCATTCCGGGTTTAGAGTTTACGGCTAGATGGATGAAGGGTCTAGGACCTTAGGACTTAGGATGTAAGATAGAGCCCTTGAGATGTAGAATAGGGTTTTGAAGTACAGTAAAGATAAGTGGAAAGTGTACGTGCACAGGAAACGCAGCAGGGATACACTGCGATATCCTACACTATTTTACATACGAATATGATTACTAATTGTTCGAACCCCTATGGTAGCAGGTTTGGTACAAGTACATGCGTCTTGCAGTTGGGAATGTTTGGGGTTGAGAGTAGCACCGAAACCCTGAGACCCAACGCCATCAAAAAGCCCAAAGCCGAAAACCTAACATAGGGGCCGCAATAATTGGAATAGGGTTTTGGGGGTTCCTTATTACAACTATGGTATAATATATCACCAAAACCATATTCTTATTATCAAGGCTCTTATATTATAGTACCCTTCTAGAACAATCCCTTATAGTACCCCTTAAAGGACCCCTTTAAAGGAGCCCTACTCTAATTATTGAGGCCTCTCTAGTAAACACCGCCCGGCTGCAGTGTCCCAGCCGTTGAGCGGCGTGGAGTCGAGTGTGAGCGGGATGATAGGGAACTCCTCTTCTGAAGCTAGGTGAGAGTTTCCGAAAATTAGGGGTACCTTACTTTGCGGTAAACCCTAAACCCTAAACCCTAAACGTCCTTATAATAAGGATCCTACTATTTAGGGTGCTAGATTAGCGTCCCCTATGGAAACCCCCTGGTTGGCCCTTTTAAAGCCTCTGAAAATATTCGTAAATAGGGTCCTACGGCTGATGGACAAAATCCTGCATTACCTTAAGGACCCTAAACTATGGGAATTATGGTATATTCCTTATAATGGGTAATGCAGGATTTTGTCCATCAACCGTATTAAGCCCAATAAGGGAAAATACAAAATGTCCCAAAGGCCTACCGAGGAAGGCGCTGGGGCTAGGGTCTTCGGGTCTTCGGGGTTTAGGGATTGTAGGGGTTTAGGGTTTAGGGGTTTAGGGTTTAGGGCTTAGGGTCTGGAGCTAGTATAAGGGCTTGAATAAGTAGAATGTAGGGTTTTGGGCTCCTTTATACTATAATCAGATAGGGAACCCCCAAAATGGTATTGGTAATAGTTTATGCGCCTATACTAGGTTCCCCAGTGTCCCCTTAATAGTAAAAGCACCCCTTTTCCTGGTATTCAATTTTAATAAGGGAACCCTAAAATAAAAGGCACTACTGGGGAACCTAAGCGAGTTTTAGGGTGACGTCGGGTCCAGGGGATAAGTCCTGGGGCTTAGGGCAAGTCCGTGAAGTATCCCCTGCTCCCAAAACCCCAACCCCTAAACAAGCCCTAAACCCCTTAACCAGCTCATGGTTTATGGTTGGGTTTGATATACACCTTAAACCCCAAACTCCAAACCCCTGGCAGCCTGAAAACCAACTCTAAACTTTAACCATTAACATGAACCCCAAGAGCCGAAAACCCTGCAATGGGCCCTTAAGGGAACCCTTTGTTGCCCCTCCTTGTCTCGGGGCAGCGTCTGAAAGAATCGCACACCCGTAGGTAGCCTCAGAGTCACTCGAGTCGCAGGTAGTCCATGTTGAGGTTTGTTGGGTTGGCTGTAGGGGCTTCTATAGCGGCTACTATACTGTTTTTTTAGGGTTTGGGGTGCATTTAGGGTTTTGGGTTTGGGAGGTTGTACGGATGAGTAGAGTTTTGAGGTTTGACAACCCGGCGGGGGTGCCTGGTAAATACTGTGCTATGGTTTGGGGTTTGGGGTTCAGGAGGCTCAGGGATTAGGCCTGGAGTTTAGGTTTCACAGACCCTTTGAGGGTGCTTAGTTGATGCTATAAATCCTGCATTACCTTAATGACCCTAGATTATGGGAATTTCTGAATATTCCTTACTCCGGGTAATACCCCCTAAACCCTAAACCCCAAACCCCAAACCCTAAACTCCTAAACCCCAAACCCTAAACCCTATTCCTTACTATGAGTAATGCAGGGTCTAGATCATCAACCGTACTACTTTTGATGGACAAAATCCTGCATTACTTTAAGTACCCTAAACTATGGGAATTATGGTATATTCCTTATTATGGGTAGTGCAGGATTTTGTCCATCAACCGTATTAGTCAATGCTGGTACGACCCGGTGGAGCTGAGCAGCTTGGGCAAGAACTCCTCGCGAAAAGAAACCTCCACGGCGCGGAGGGTTGGAGGCACAAGACTGGGGATTTAGGGTTTAGGGTTTAAGGTTTAAGTTTAGGGTTTAGAGTTTAAGTTTAGGGTTTAGAGTTAGTTTTGGGATTTAGGTTGAGCCTGCAAGCCAAACCTATGCAACAAGTCAGCCGGTTCAGGATTCGGCGTTTGGGATTTAGGATTTGCTGCTTCTGCAGCAGAAAGATCAGAGCGATGGAGAACAGGCAATGCACCCGCTTTCATACCCTGTCACGTGAAGGGTCTAGGGTCTAGGGATAAGGGTTCAAGGTGTAGGGCTCAGGATTTGTTGTCTTGGCTCAGTCTGATCCCCTGAGGATCCCGATCTATCTATCCGTCTATCTGTCTATACTTGAACCTACCCCAAACCCTGATGTAGTCATTCAGGCCCATACATTAAAGTGTATAACAAAAACCCCGTAAACTCAGTAAACCCTATAAACCCCATAAAACCGCCTGTTGAACCTCACACCCCTTAAAAACCTTCAAAAATCTTGAAACCTAAACCCTAAACCCCTAAACCCTACCCAGAGAGCCCAATACCCCCTAATTAAGGAATATAGCTTAAATCATAATATGAAGCCCTATATACTTTAAGCCATATTCCTTATTGAAGGGGTATTGGGCTCTCTAAACCCCTGGGGCCTGGGTCCGGAGCTCGCTCAGACGCATTGCAGTCAAATCTCCGCATTTCGAGAACTGGGGCTTGTAGAAGTACCACCTTGACCCAGAGAGCCCAATACCCCTTAATTAAGCAATATACCTTAAGTTATAAGGGGCTTCAAATTATGATTTAAGCTATCTTCCTTAATTAAGATGTCTTGGGCACCACCTTGACCCAGAGAGCCTTTCCTTAAAGGGTTCCTTAAAGGGATCTATAGGGGTTCTATAAGGGAATTCATTATGATTTAAGCTATATGTAGAAGTACCACCTTGAGCGCTCTTCAAACCAGTGGGCTTGAGGATCAGAGTAGGGTCTCAGGGTATAGTACGTTAAGAATCTTCCAGGGTACGGTATATTATGGAATAAAAAAAGAATGAACAGGGACTATACTGGACGTTGTTGTGGGTTGACCTTCAGCGGTTTGTTGCTCTGGCGAGCTAGCAATCTTGAACCCTAAGCTCCAAACCCAGAGAGACGCCTTTTCAAAAATCCTGACGCACTGAGGAACCCTGGTCTTGCAACCCCAAAATATTAAGAATCGGGTATAAGACCCTGCTCGAATCACTCAACCCTTGTACCTTGTGCTAAAAGAAAAGCCCTACTTCCCCGAAGGAGGCCGAGCCAACACAATGTGCATAAATCCCGCCCACATCACATAAATCCGCCAAATGACCGCCCTCCTCAAGAAAGGTTCGCTTTTTCCTATTGTGCTAGAGAGACCCCAAAATGGAAGCGACATAAAGGTATTGGGGCACCTAGTAGTTGAGGGCTGATCTAGAAGTTTGGGGTTCGGGACTGAACGTATAGTTTCGGGCTTGGCTTCCAGAACCTGAGCCTGGCAAGCACAAAAGCTCTGAACAGCACGATGGGTGCCTTTGTTTTGAAGGCCGTTTTTTTGCTGGCAAGCATGATAGGTTGGGGTACCCTAAACCCTAAACCCTGATAGTAGTAGTCCTGGACCCCGGACCCTAATAGCCGTCGCCCAAAACGCTAAGCCTAAGGGTAGGCTTTTGGGCCTGGGGCTTAGGAAGGAGGGTTTAGAGCCCGGTCTCTGGGGCTTGGGACCGAAGTTATTGAGGTTTCAATCGTTTGACGGCCAAGGGTTTCGGGCTTCGCGTTCTAAGCCTACAGTGAACCCCAGAAAGTTGGAACATGGCTTTAGGAGGATTCGTGCTAGGATCCCTTATCATTTACCTTAAGGGCATGAGGAGAATGATGTTCCAACTTTCTGGCTTCTACTGTATATCTATCCTAAACCTTAAGTCCTAAACCCCAAACCCTAAGCCCTTAAGGTTTAAGGTTTCGTAGCGCCGGGCCGAGCCGCACATCCGCGATGCTGCCTGCGGCATTTTCCAAGTACTCCTCCACGGAAGCGAACTCACGGACTTCGAAGCCGTTGTCTCTCATGCGGTTCCTGGAAACTCAAGGCGGGTTTTGGATTTAGGGGTATGGGAGTTCTGGGTTTGCAGTTGCAGGGAATGGGGCTTAGGATCTGGGCTCAGCAGTATAGGATCGAGGGTGTGGTAGGATGCGGCTGGGGATTGCGGGATTGGGACTCAAGGCTTTGCCAGGTTCGGGGGCTCGGGGCCTGGGGCGTAAAGTATCACTAAACCTCGAACCCAATACCCAAAAGCCACTCACGCGAAGCGACATGTCCAAAAAAAACAGCCTAAACCCTGCGCCCAACAACCATAAAGCCTAAAGCTCTCAAGACCCCAAACCCTTGAGCCCAAGAGATCCCTTAAACCTCAAGCCCTCAAGCCTCTGGGAACTGCAAAATTTTGAGACTGCGAGGGTTTAGGGTTGTGGGCCTAGGGTTTAGGTATGTCCGCGAAGGTTTAGGGTTCAGAGTTCGGGTTTGGGACCGAATTCAGGAATAAAACTTCAATCATGTCCCTCCCCGTGTACCACATCCCCGTGAAAATCTCTTGCCTCCTACATAAACCTCATAAGCCCCTGTAAATCACCAAATTGTTGAACTGAGGGGTGCTGCAGCCTTTGACACAAGTCCCAGCTGCCGGTACTCCACCGGGTAGCCGAAGATCTCTGGGGCGACCAGGTCCACCGTCACCTTCGCGTGCTTATGGGTGGTTGTCAAAATTATGGTCCCTTTTTGAGTACTTAATATAATACGGCACCTAATATGGATGGTACTTAAAAAGGGACCCTAATTTTGACAACCACCCACATAGAAAGAGTTAATGGGAGGGCCTGGTAGGGTCCTTGATGATTAAAATAGGGTTTTGGTGTATACTATCCTACAATTACGCTAAGAACTCTGGGGCCCAACGTTGGTGATTATTCCGGTTTGAGGGCTTAAGGCGTTTTTGCGAAGCCCTGGCGTTCTAAGGGTGTTGTAGGATTTTCGTCCGGTTTTTGCAGCTCGTGTAGGATTTTGGACGGGCTTTTCAAGGGTTTGTAGCATTCAATCTTCCAAAAGCCACCCATAGGGTTCCCAAGTTAGCTGGACCAAGCCCTGAGCCATAAACAAATCAACCGTGAACCCCAATTGTTGGCTCCCTACCAACTCCTCTGTTTGATACACGATCATCCGTAACGTGCAATTTGAAAGAACCTGAGTTGCAGAGGATATGGTAGCAAGTGTCTGAGGTTTGGCGGCCTGTATCGTACCCGTACTATTCCTGATGTCGGACTGCTACAACTACAACTGCTACTCTTGTTGCGATTATTACCTTCTCGTCACCACTCCTGTTCCGTTTATTTCGGCCGACGTCGCTCACTGATCCACTTCCCAGCAAACGCGCGAGTGCTAGGCGTTACGTGCGAGGCCTGGCTGCCCCTAACCGACTGATTTCTTTGAGGACCATCCGATTAGAACCATACCTGGGGATCTGTGGTTAAGGGTTTACAGTGGTTTGGGGTTTAGAGCTTTACGGGGCTATAGGGTTTACTGTTAAGTGGGCCATGACCAAAGAGCAGTTCCATCAAATCATAAGCAGCCTTCTCCGACTTTTGGTCTCAGAGCATAAATCCTCAAACCCAAAGGCTAAGGCGGCTAAGGTTTAGGGTTTCGGGCTTAAGGTTCAGGGTCCCGAAATCGACAGCCCCTACACCCTAAACCCCAAAACCTGAAACCAATACAAAACTCTGATCCGCCGAAGGGTCCTTGTCATGAAGAGCCATGCCCGTAATGAGAAAGATATCTTGAAGCCAGCTCCAGTTGCAAGCCCTGATTAAGCACATAGAATCTACATAGAAACCTGTTAAGATTTCTCTGCAGCTTCAGAAGTACCAAAGAGCCCCTTACCCAAAAAATTCGCCTTGGATGAAAACTCATGGCAAACAGACAGGGCCCTACATCCTTGTCGTACGAAAAGATCCCCAAAGAAATGACCTGTCGAGTCTGTATTCAAGGATCGGAAGTTTGGAATCGTGTGCAGGAAAGACGCGTTGTCACAGAGGACGGCCCAGGGCCCAGCACGCTGCACGGGCTTCAATGCTTCAAGGGCCTTCTTCAATCTGCCACTCATCACTGTGTGGCACCACTCGGAAGTGGTGAATTTGCGCTTCTGGCGAAATGGAACGACACGGTCCGCAGGTATCTGAAATGGGTATGGGCAGAGTACTCCCGCTTCTGTGCACGATTGCTCCGAAGAATCTTGCGAATGGCTGACTCGGTCAGCTCCACACCCTTGTCATGCAGCAGCTCGCGGCGAAGGGTGCTAGAGGTGCAGGTGGTGCGCTTGCGAAGATGAACGAGGCATTGGGCAATGTATTTTTAAACCTTGGGGGTACCTTTGACGGCCTTGCGACCACAGTCGCTGCACTTGTACTGCCGCGGACCGACAGTCCGGTTGACGTCCGAGTGAGCGCGCTGCAGTAGCCTCACGCTGGGTGCCTTGCCACGCAAGTTGACCACCCGCCTCTGTATCTTTGGTTAACCTGCAAAAAGCTTGAAGGAGCAACGGCTTCCTAAGATGCTGGGTGGTCGAAACCCTGCAAGGAGGAACGTCAGAACCCATCAAGGAGGAATGGCTGCTTGAGATGATGGGTGCCCAGAACCCTGCAGGGAGGAATAGCTCCAGTGCGCACCCTATTTTCCGTACCTTCGGGAGACTGCTTGGAACTTCGCGACTGACAAGACACAGCCGGATGCCGTCCAATTTTCCTGCGTGCAAGACCGTGGCATCTGCATGAATTAGCTACTTCCATCGTCAGGATGAAGTAAAAAGGCTTCTGGGAACTTGATGACAGCCCCGTTACCCTGATGGCTCAGACAGTCATGACAGCCACCGCAAGCGGAATGGCGAAGAGGTACTTCGTGAATGCGCAGTGTCATACTTGCCCTGAAGCTTGTCTTGATGTTCGGCCAGGAAGGCCAAGTCTCGCACATCATCAAGGATGATGCCGTCATGCTTGCCACGCTCGAAGCTTCGCACCCCCTGGGAGAAGACCTGTCGTGACCCTACTTTGAGTTCCAGGAGGGGTTGTGAAACAGGGACTTGACCCACTCTGTCTTGCCGGTGAATGACCGTCCCATAACTACGAGCAAGGGATAGCGCAGGCGGTCCTCCCGGAACGTGGCCAGCCACTCCCGCGCCGCGCGAACTGCTGCGAAAGCCTGGTAGAGTGCGGGGTTTTCCCGTGTGTTGGCCTGCATGGCCTCCTCCTCTGCTGCAGCCGCCTGGTGTTCTCTGACAGCATCGGGGTTCTGCCTCCGAGCCAGCACGCCATCCCTTGTGAGGTAGAGGTAAGCCTCGTACTGCTGGTTCGTCAGCTTGCGCTGTTTCCAGAGTGCTTCAGGCCACTTCCCAAAACTTGGTAGGTCTGGGCTGGGCTTGTCCAGCAAGGTTTGTGCTAAGGACAACCTTGAACATTCGAGCGCATGCTTGGGCATTAGTCTTCCATAACCCACTCTTCCCCGAACCATCCTACACCCCCCAAAACGCTAAACCCCTAAACACCCTGACAACCCCCAAACCCAAACCTCCAAACCTGAAACCCTAAAACCACCAACCCCGAAAACCTAAACCCGAAACCCCACACCCCAAAACTCTAAACCCGTCGGGCCCGAAAGTAAAGCCCTAAACCCCAAACTTAAATCCGAAACAAACTACGAATCCCGAAGCCATAAAAAAAAAACAACAACAACAAACTACACCCTAAAACTCTGATCCCAAACCCTAAACCCGAAACCCTTAAAGGAAGCCGTGAAGGAATCCTAAAAGGAACCCTTAAAGGAACCCTTAAAGGAGCTCTTTCAGCCCCCATGGCCTTCTGAAAGATCTTCAGGCCCTCGACCTGAACCCGGTGGAGCAGAGACACTACGGCTTCCTCTAAGGGTTTAGTAGGGTTTTGGGGTTTTTTTTTCGGGTTTTAGGGGTTTAGAGTTTAGGTTTTAGGGTTTTAGGGTTTTAGGGTTTTAGGGTTTAGGGTTTTAGGGTTTAGGGTTTTAGGGTTTAGGGTTTAGGTTTTCGGGTTTAGGTTTTAGGGTTTAGGGTTTTAGGGTTTAGGGTTTAGGGTTTAGGGTTCCTTTGAGGGATCTTTCGGGCTTCCTATACTGGAGCTTAAAGGGCTCCTCCAAGGCAGGTTTCTGGATTTCTGAAAGATCCCCTGAGGGAAGTCTTAAAGCTCCCTGAAAGGAACCCTTAAGGATCCCTTAAGGGGTCGTTAAGGCTTCCTTTTAAGGGATGCGTAAGGGCTTTAAGGGATCTATAAGGGCTCCTGTAAGGGATCTTTAAGGGTATCTTAAAGGCTCGTCTAATGTAATTGCGTAGGATTTGAAGTTTCGGGTTTGAAATTTAGGGCTTGGGTCTTGAGGTCTTGGATTTTCAGGATTGGGATGCGGAGCTTAGGGCTTAAATTTGAAGGTTTGGAGTTTAAGGGCTTCTGGAGAAATGTCAGAACTCTGTGAGTGCACCTCGCATGCATCGTGGGAGCTGGGTTTAGGGTAAAGGGTTAAAGGTTGGGGGCTTAGGGAATATAAGGCGTCCCAATATGTGGGGCACCATGTTTGCGCCTGTACTTCTGACAAGGATCAGAATCGCAGGGAGTACCCTTGAAGCCCAAAACCTGAACCCCTTTCCGCAAGCCTAAAGCCGAACAGCAGAAGACGCCGGCACACCTAAACGGTAAACCTCAAGCCCCACACAGCTTAAATGCAGCACCTTACCCCGAAACCCAAAATCCTCAGCACAAAATCTTCAATCTGCAAACACAATATCTTCAACCCATAATCAACGACCCGAAACCTTAAAGCACCCTGGCTCTCAACAAATGACAACCCTCAAAAGGAAATTCGGATAACTGGGGGTGCGGGGCGTGGCGTGGGGCTTAGGAAGCAAGAAGTTTAGGGGAGAGTAGGAACGGACCTAAAGAAAGCTAACCACCTATTTAACACACTGCTAAAGATAATGGCGAATCCTAAACCCTAAACCTCAAACCCTATCCCCTGAAGCCCGAACCCTGAATCCTAAGCCCTTAACCCTAAACCCTGAACCCTCGTTACATTCTCCGATATGCCACCAACCGTCAGCCCTTCTTTAGCCCGAACCCCGCAACTGACACACCCCGAAGCTGTACATCTTCAGAAAACCCTATACACGGTGTAGGGTTTTTTCAACTTGATGACGTAGGGTTTAGGGGTTAGACAAGGTTTAGGGTTTGAGGTTTAGGGATTGCAAACAGCATCGTACAAAGCCCTACTAAAGGTCGAAATGGTCCACGTGAGTCGAAATTCGCTCGCCCAAGATGTCATAGGGACCCTTGGGGAGGTAGGGGGAGGGTAGGGGGCCTTAACTCTAATCAGGACCTAATAAGGCCTATTTAAGGAAGCATAGTCCCCTACCCCCCCTACCTGGCCCCTATGAAGATGGCGCCTTGGAATGAGCCGTGCGCCCGTGCGCCAAATCCCCCACCAGGGCCAAGTGCACGGCCTTCGGCTACCGGGAAGAAGGTTTTGGGGTCTACTTGGGGGTTCATGGGTAGTTATAAGTGGGATTAGAAGTCCCCTAATATGGGTCATAACTATAGTTATCCTACTTATAACCCTACATATAACTAGCCATGAACGTCGAAGTAGGGGGTTGGGGTTTAAGATTAGGATACTTGGCTGAATTCTGAACCCCTCCTAAAAGTTAAACTTTTAGCATCCTTATGCCTTATTAGAGTTCACATAGAAACCTAAAAAGTTAAAGTCCTAAGAGCCAACCAGAAGAACGCCAAAGGATAGATTAGGGCTTAGGCATATTACGGGTGACATGATGATCGGCTCACTCCTCTCATTAAGCACATGCGCGAGGGTTTAGGGTTTAGGGTTTTAGGCAAGGTTCGTACCTTCGCATACATGCCCGTTTTGAAAGCCGCCTGACATCAAAATTAAGACTCAGGGTTTGGAAAAGATGGGTGGCAGCATAAAGGCGATGCAGAATTTCGTCCGCCAACAGTAGGGAGGGCAGTTGGTCTGTGAGTTTTGTGTGCCATAAAGGTGTTGAAAGGGTTCTTGTACGGCTGAATCCCAACACGGCTCCACTTTGGGGCTTTCAATACTGCAGCCCAATCTGTAACCTGTTCCCCTTAGCACACAACCCTAAACCCTAAACCTGAACCCTGAAGCCTAAACCCTGAACCATGAACCCTAAACCCTAAACCCTCAGCATAGACCTCTCAGCATAGAATTGGAACAGGGAAGCGTTGAGATTCCCACGGTGGATGTTAACAGTCAAGCCCGAAAACATAGCCACTTCACCTACAGGAGGCCTCAAAAGCTGGGATGAAGGTAGGTGGGGTTGCAGATCCCTTATGTAAGGACTCTTATTTTGGGATTACTCTACCTACCTTCATCCCACAAGCCACAAGCTTTAAAGTTTAGGCGTGAAGGGTCTCGGTTTGCAGTAGTGGCTTGGGGTTTAGGGTTTAAGCCCCCGCACTTTGGAGACTCAAGAAAGTCAGAACCATTGTCGCCCATCGGGGCGAAATCTCCCGGAGGCGGCGAGTGTGGCGTCCTTTCGGTATCTGAAAGCCGTATAAAAACGCAAGGAAACCCATACGAAATCTGAAAGTCGAAATCTCCTGGAGTAGGCTTAAAATATGAGTCCTTAGAGCCTAAGGGTAAAGCTATCATAGTCTAGTCTAGTCTAGTGTAGCGTAGTATAGTGTAGTGTAGTGTAGTGTAGTATAGTGTAGTATAGATATATAGGGACTTTGAGGGAATATTCTAGCTAATCCTGCGATTTCAATTTTATACGATGAAGTCCCACAACCCTGAAGAGCCAGAAAAGAAGAAGGCTTTTGCCAGCCTGGCGATTCCAGCGATTCTGCTCCAGCAAGGAGAAGATATCACAGAACTCCTGCTTGGAGGTTCATGGGCAGTTATAAGTAGGGTTATAAGTCCCCGAATATGGGTTATAAGTACAGTTATCCTACTTATAACCCCACCTATAACTGCCCATGAACCTGCCCTTATAGAACCCTTATAGAGCCCTTATAGATCCCTTAAAGGAACCTTATAAACCCTACTTATAACTACCCATGAACCTCCAAGTGGGTGCAGCAGATGGCTTCGGACTTTCGGCGCGCTTAGGGTTCAGGGTTCAGGGTTTAGGGTTCAGGGCTTCGGGTTTAACGTTTCAGGGTTTGGGGTTCCGGGTTTATTTAGGGTTTAGGGTTCAGGGTTCAGGGTTTAGGGTTCAGGGCTTCGGGTTTAACGTTCAGGGTTTAGGGTTCGGGGTTTATTTAGGGTTCAGGGTTTAGGGTTTAGGGTTCAAGGTTTAGGGTTCAGGGTTCAGGGTTTTAGGGTTCAAGGCTTCGGGTTTAACGTTCAGGGTTTAGGGTTCAGGGTTTGGGGTTGAGGGTTCAGGGTTTGGGGTTGAGGGTTCAGTCGGCTTTGAGGTGCCTAAGGGTTTGGGGTCGTCGGGTCTAAGCTTTAAGACCTTTCGTTCGGAGTGTATGCAGCCTGCAGAGTTTAGGGGTTTAGGGTTTAGGGTTTAGGGGTTTAGGGTTTAGGGTGCAGAGTTCACAACTTCGAAAAAGGAAGCCTCAATTATGGAAGAAATTTCAACTCTGTATCGGAGCCTGAAAATATTTCGCATCACCCAGAGAGCCCACTACCCCATGATTGAGGAATATGGCTTAAATTAAAGAAGGCTTCATTTTGCCATTAAAGGCACATTCCGTAATTAAACGCTGGGGGATTTTTTGTGAGTAGCCCTACCAACCTTCTAACCCTATCTCTGCTGATGCGTTCAGGGTTTAGGGTTTACGGTGTAGGGTTTAGCGTAACTGCGTGCCAAAGCCAGGAACTCAAACCCCCACACCCTCAAACCGTGCCCTCAATCCCTGCAACCTAATCTCCTGAACTCCTGAAACCCACAAGTCGTACTAGTGTGGGGGCATCATTCACCAGAATGGGGTTTTGGGGTACATTGTAGTAACGATATCAAGGAACCAAATGAATTGTCTTGGTAACACTTCAAGCCCTAAACCCTTAACCCTAAATTTGCGCCCTGGCGAGGTGCGCCAATCGGATGAGTGAAGAGGCCGTCCCCGGCGTTCAGGAAGGACGGCGCGGGCACCCCCATACCTGCCCAAATATGGGCTTCGTACTGCCCCCAAGCCTGTAACAGTCTATGGTAGGGATCGTACTATGGGATAGATATGCTTATTATATTATGAATGTTACCTAGCTGTTACAGAGTGGGGGCAGTACCCAAAACATGGGCTTGCTTGTAAGATCGTATGCAGTTCAGTTAAAGAGTTTTCCTAGGTCTGTTTGAAGAAACCTTTGTCTTCGGGCCGTAAGAACAAGATCCTTAAACTACCAAACAAGCTTCATCATACTCTAGCAAAGGTACGGAGAGAGCCCGAAAACCGCTTCATGACCATGCTATGCTACCAGTTATGACCATAATAAACATGATATCAATACTATTACTAATAATTTTTAACAACAGCAACAATCATGGTTAAGAGTGATGCGGCATAATCATAATCTCAAGAAGAAGGAAAGCTTTGTAACAAAACAAACTGCAGCTCAGCTGCTGGCTGCATGCGCACCCATGGCTGTTTTGAGCCAACTGCCTTGGTCCCGGATTTCTAGGATATGGGTAGTTCTCTAAATTCGGGTCCCTTTTAGGGTCCTTTATTTTTGTAAGGGTGCCGTACTATTTGGGGGACCAAAAAGGGGACCCTACCCATACAGGACTTAGGCTTCTCTCTTTTAAGGTTGAGATGACCTTTCCGTCTGCCATTTAGGGTTCAGGGTCAAGGTTTGGGTATAGTTGGAATTTCCCAGAGAGCCCAAACACCTCAAAATTGTAAGGGGTAATACTTTCTTCAGGGCTCCTTGCTATAATGCTACGACAATATACCAAAACACCCGTGGAATAAGGAATGTTCAGGAAGCTTGCATCATAAATGGCTGGGATTGTGGCTTGGTATTACAATTAAAAGTATATTCCGTCGTGAAGAAATATGACGTTGAGGTTGAAGCTTGGTATCCAGGTCGGCTGTGGGTCGCCCAGAAGCATTAGGGTCCTTAATAATTAGAATAGGGTTTTGGGGCCCATTATACTACAATTCTAATAAGGAACCCCCAAAATAATATGGGTAATTATTGAGGCCCCTATATTACTTCAATCCTAAAGCCGGGACTGGACCTTCAGGGATGGCATGGTTTAGGGTTTGTGGCGTTTATCTTCGGGGTCGTTTAGGTTTTAGGGTGTAGGGTTTAGGTTTGCTGTGAAGTTTTGCATAGTTAGGTCTGAAGGGCTCGAATCTTTCCATTAGCAGTGTACCAGTTCTTGGTATCCTTGCAGCAAGCACTCCGCTTGTTAGGTTCCACACTTGGGTTCTCACTTTTCGGCAGCCCCCGTGTGAGTCATAGTTTGATTTTGTTCTTGATTGGTGCAGGGCAAAACCCAACAATTGAGGTCTAGGATGACGCTCGACCGCCTCCGATAGAATCGAAGGTCCACGCAAGAGCATTTTTGTTTTTGATGGAGGGATTGATGTTTCGAATTTGGGATGCTAGAAATTTGGCCAGCACAGGCTATTCCTTACAATACGGTGGAGCTCTGCAAGATGTATACTCCTTCAAACGGAACCCTTCAAAGGCAACCTATTCTGTAGCTATTTGATGGTTAAAGCCGCTGTATTATCCACGTGCTGGACCAGCTGCAGACGCCCTCCAGAACACTTCGGATCACGAAGACGCTGCGTTGTGTGGAGTAAACGGAAAGCATCTTCATGGTGTCCTCACAGTTCCGGGCTTAGCACGAATGAGGTTTTGAAGGGCTTTGTGAGTTGGCTAGGGCCGGCTAGGGTGGATGTTCTGCAAAGAGAAAACACCACGCATACGCTTCATGTTGCCGGCTTTCTTCGGGTTTTGGGCTAAAGATGGGCCAGATCGAGCCCTAAACCCAAACCCCAAACCTGTAAAATCCTAAACCCTACGGCTGATGGACAAAATCCTGCATTACCCATTATAAGGAATATACCATAATTCCCATAGTTTAGGGTACTTAAAGTAATGAGGGATTTTGTCCATCAACCGTAGTTGGAGGTTCCTGGGTAGTTATAAGCAGGGTTATGAGTAGAAAAACTGTACTTATGACCCATATTAAGGGGCTTATAACCCCGCTTATAACTACCCCATGAACCTCCAAGTAGCTAAAGGTGGGCCAGATCGAGCCCTAAACCCAAAACCCTAAACCCAAAACCCTAAACCCTAAACCTGTAAAATCCTAAAACCCTAAACCCGAAAAATCCTAAAACCCTAGACCCTAAACCTGTAAAACCCTAAACCCTTGCTAAGAGGTGGGCCAGATCCAGTGTCCCCGGTGCAGTCTTTGGGGGAGGGTGTCCAACAGCCAGACGTATTTGGCACCTGAGCCCCTGGACCCACCTCGGGTTTGGGTTTAGGAATTAGGGGTTTAGGGTTTAGGAATTACGGGGTTTAGGGTTTAGGAATTGCGGGGTTTAGGGTTTAGGCTTTTCGGGTTTAGGGTTTAGGGGTTTAGGGTTTGGGGTTTGGGATTTAGGCTTTAAGGTTTAGGATTTGGGGTTTAGGTTTCACCATAGATCAAAACTCTAAGCCTTAACCCCCTCACCAAAATCCAAGCCTGAGTCTCGAAAGTTTTGACCTTCCGAAAGCGAAATCCCTAAACCCTAAACTTACAACCTTCTTAAAACCCTGAGACTCCCGCCGTGATAGTCTCGTTCTTCTGGAACGAGGACGTCTCGGCCTGAAACTCGTTTACCTGTGCGATGCTTTTCCGGAATTGGTTTAGGTTTAAGCCTTAAACCCTAAACCCTAAGCCCTGAAACCTTAAACCCTAAACCCTAAAGAGCTTTGGGGTTGAGGGCTAACGGGGTTCAGCGGATCTTCCGATTTAAGGGTTAGGATTTGGTCAACCCTCTTGGGAGGAGACCAGGGGGAACACAGTAAGTACCCAGAGTGCCGAATGCCTTTAGAGCAAGGAATGTTAGAGAGCTGGCTTCTCTTTGCGGGGTAAAGAAGCTTCCCTAAGTAAGGATTACCAACCGCTATGTGCAACAGTCTCATTTCCACCCTGCCGCCTCACGGCAACCCCTACACCGTTACAATTAGCGTGGGGTTTAGGATTTGGGCATTCAGCCAACGCACCCTAACCCCCAAACCCTAAAACCCAAACCCCACACCCCAAAAAACCTTAAACCCCAAATCAACCCCAAACCCTCATCCCCAAAACCCTAAACCCTACACCCGCAACCCTAAACCCTACACCCTAAAAACCCTAAACCCCAAACCCCAAACCGCTCGCCTTCACTCCATGGTACACTGCGGCGTTGCGCAGAGACTCCCGGGTGCGGGTGGAGCCCTCCATGAAGATTAGATACCTCGGCTTAGGGCTTATAGGGTTCATCGGGTGATAAGATCTTATCGAGTTTTTTTTGAAGTTTTAAAGATTTTTCCTTAGGGGATCTTTAGGGTTTAGGGCTTAGGTCTTTTCAAGGTTTAGGGTTTAGGGTTGTTTAGCGTTGTTTGTTTAGGGTTGAAACTTTTCTACGGCTTAGGGCTTAAGGCTGTTTAGGGTTTAAATTTTTGGGATGTTGGATTCAAGATCTTTGTTAAAGGTTTACGGCTTTTGGGGGGATTAGGGTTTGGATAAACACGCGGGTTGTATCACTGACACCCTCAACCCTGAAACCCTAAACCCCTAAACCCTAAACCCCGAGAGCCACGGCACCCTCAACCCCTTAACTTTATCCCGAACACTCTCAACACCTGAAAACACTCTCTGCCCCTTAACCCTAAACCCTAAAACCCGAACACCAAAGCCCTAAGCTCATCTGCAGGCCACTTCAACTTACGCTCTACCATCCGACTGGGCGGACAAGCCTTAAACCCGGAAAACTCACTCCAAGCCCTTGGGATGCAGGTTTAGGGTTTAGGGTTTAGGGGTTTGAGGGTTTAGGGTTTAGGGGTTTAAGGGTTTAGCGGTTTAGGTTTTTAGGGATGGCGTGTGCGTGATTTAGAACTTCAGTGACTCTGAGGGTTTAGGGTTTGGGCAGTCAAAAGCAGCAGCACAAAAGGGTTTAGCGGTTTAGGTTTTCAGGGATGGCGTGTGCGTGATTTAGAACTTCAGTGACTCTGAGGGTTTAGGGTTTGGGCAGTCAACAGCAGCAGCACAACTGGTCGAGGGACGAAGCTTTGCTCTGAATAATCCTTTCCAAGTAGCCCGCAAGCCTAAAACTACTTCCTAAACACAAACCCCAAACCCCAAACTTACACCCTTTGCTGGAGTTGAGGGCCCTCACAGCCAGTTTTGGCAGGTCCGTAGAGAGAAGGTCTTCGACTTTGGAGGAAATGACAGTCCAAGACCGTTCCCTGGTCCTCAAGAACATGAGGACCGGACCCTTTCGGCATAGCAGCTCAGCCTAAATAGAGGCATCATAGGGGACCCTATAATAGAATCCTATAGTACCCTTTAAAGGGAGCCCTATGGTACCCTTACAGTCGACCTGCATCAGAAGCCAGTTCGCTGCATATCTGCGATGACGCCGAAGAAGCTGCAGCTCCGGCCGCTGTTGTTGTAACTGCTGCTTTTCTTGCAAAATGGGAGTTTCCGAAAATAGGGGCCCTTATTATAGTACCCTAAATAGTAGGATCCTTATTGTAAAAACCCCAAATAGGGTACTCAGTTCCATCGACAGGTGCCAACAAACCACCAATTTGCTCCAGAAGCTGCTGGTTGAAGCTGATCGCCGCGCCCCTCGTGCTGGGCGAAGCCCACAATGACAGGAACACTTATAGTCGCCCTCACTCTAAGTCTAAACTCCTTACAGAAGCCCTGAAGGAACCCTAAACCCCAACCCCACAGCGTCGAGGTGCACCGTGCTGTCCGGGTTGTCCACCCGCTCCTAGGGATTTTACGGTTTTGGGATTTATGTGTAGACTATGAACAGTCTGTACAGGGCTATTGGTGCTGTAAAGAGCCAGGGGTGACACAGGGTGCAGCACAAAGGCTAGGCTTTGGGGTTGGGGGCTTGGGGGCTTGCAAGATACGCAGTCTTCAACCCTTGGGATCAAATAACTGAGGAGTATGCTTGAAGTTCAAGCCGTTGGTCTGGCTGTGTCCTTAGTTGAAGGATTTTCTGCAGATCTACTGGGCTTTATGAGTGAGGCAAAGGCGCAGAGGTCCATCGAATCAAGCAGGCTTCACCACACCCCAATCCTCAAACCTTTAGTACAGGGTTTAGGGTTGAGGGTTCCAGAAAAACTAAGACCCCCAAATCAAGTACAACTAGACTCGCGGGGTTTCCTGGCTGCGAGCACCATGACGCCACCCCCACCCTAAGGTCGTAACCCCTAGACCCTATGCATGTCAAAAGTAGTGGCGCCAGATAAGCATATTAGCACTGGTATCCAGATTTGGAATATTAGGGCCATTAGGGCCCCTCCTCAGTTGTCAGACTAGTGGGATCCCTAGCAAGCACTTATGAAATCACGCATTGCAATATGGTCTTTACTGCGAGCATCCATATAACGACCAAAACACACTCACAGCATTCCTAAGGATCCCTGTAAACACGTACCAAGATCCCTACTCTAAACCCTAGGTCGTATAACCTCATAAACATCCCAAGCCCTAACCCGAAATCCCGTAAGAAACCCCCATAGAACCGAAAAGGACCCTAAAAGAACCCCGTAAGAACCCTTAAGAAAACAATCCTAGCCCTAAACCCTAAACCCGAAACCCTGACCCCAAACCCCCAGGCTCCTCCACCGCATCGTCCTGGATCTCGCAAAGCGCAGGGCCCTCCGCGACATCGGCCTCCACAGGAAGATCACAGGGGGCAGCCCCGGAGTTAAGGGCTTAGGGCTTGAGATTTAGGGTTTAGGGTTTGAGATTGAGGGTTTAGGGTTTGGGGAGTTGGGGGTTTAGGGCTTGAAATTTAGGGTTTAGGTTTTAGTGTTTGGGGTTCAGGGCTTGAGATTCAGGCTGCCGGTTTAGGGTTTGAGGGTTTAAGGCCGATGGGATGGGGGGGCGGGGCGAATATCGGGGCCAGTAAGAATGGTTTCTCAGGACTACAAGGGTACTTAAAGCATCGCGGGATTCAGTAAGTAGGGCTACAAGCCCTAAACCCTAAACCCTAAACCCCTAAACCCTAAACCAAGTACCCACCAAAAGAGCTACCCAAAGACTCGAGGATGCTCCACTTTGGACTGAGGGCTTAGGGTTTGAGGGTTTAGGGCTTAGGGTTTAGGTTTAGGGCATAGGGCTTGTGGCTTAGGGTTTAGAGCATGGGGTTTTAAGGTTTAGGGTTTAGGGTTCAGGGCATGGGGTTTAAGGTTTGGGTTTTAGGGTTTTGAGATGTGTTGACTTAAGGTCATAACACCGAATCAGCACACAACAAAGCTACATCAAAAGAACCTACGAACCCTGATAAAGCTCCAAGATGTAGCTTGCTTCCTGCACTAAGGAGCATCATAAAGCGCTATTACAAAGCCCGTTTAAGACCTTGTCGAAACGACAACATATCTGTTGAAACCCCTTTACATAACAACAAACAAGTTAAACAGTCATGAAGTACAGCAATGATGATAGGAATAAAAAGGAATGGCAATAATGACCAAAAACTGGTAATAGCAATAATGAGCCTGATCATGATAACGACAATGACAATGATAGTAACTAAGAATAATAGCCATAATAATGGTAGACCCATACCAACAATATTGATAATGATAATGACAATGGTAATGATCAGAATACAAAAGACGAGAATAACCATAATGATTATTAATGTAGGCACCTCATTAAGAAACCTTGGGCCTTTATTAGGCTTCCTTATATGAATCCTACTATTTTGGGGGGAATAGGCCCAGGGTTTCTTAATCAGGTTCCTACATTATGCTAGAAAAAGCAAACAAGACGACCCCGAGCCTTCTCTGGTGCTGCGCATCGCTTGCGCGCCTGTCTTTCGCTGAACGCGGGTGAGGGCAGGGAGCTTGAGTTTTCGGGCTCAGGATTCACGTTTAGAGGGCTTTGGGGTTTAGGATTTAAGGTTTAGGGCCTTAGGGTTTAGGGTTTAAGGTTTAGGGCTTGAGGGTTTAGGGTTTAAGGCTTAGGGCCTTAGAGTTCAGGGTTTGGCGAGAGTTGGAGGGTTTAAGATGACCTGGAGGGAACCAGCGCGAATGTGCAGCTCAAGGATGTTACTACTGGGCCAGCTTTTTCGGTGCTACGCAAGAACATAGATGCTGCCAATGGGCCAACATGTGTGCTGAAAGACTTAAATTAGGGGACATATAACTCCACTTATAACTACCCTAATCCCCTAAACCCCTAAACCCCTAAACGGGAAATTAAGGAACTTAAACATGCTTATGAAAGTGTGAAGCAGTCCAAATTGAGTCGACACGCCAGCGCCGGATTTCGAGTCAACGGCACCTCTTCAAACAACAATGGTCATCCCGGAAGCCGCACAGACAAAACTCCAAACCCTACTTGGAGCTTCATGTGTAGTTAGAAGTAGGATTATAAGTAGGATAACTATACTGATGACCGAAATCACGGGAACCCCTGAACTTTTCTGATGACCGAAATTGCGGGAACCCCTGAACCCTAAACCCTTAAGGGAAATTCGGGGACTTCGAAAACCCCGAAGACACCGAAGCTACGGCGGCCTTGAAGCGCCGTGTGCGCTCGTAGAGGTACATCTGCTCCTGCATGTTCAGGTCACGGACCTCGCGGAGAAAGCCAAAGAGTCTTGGGTTTGGGTTTCGGGGTTAGGGTTTAGGGTTTAGGGTTTAGGGTTTAGGGGTTTAGGATTTAGGGGTTTAGGGTTTAGGGTTTAGGGGTTTAGGGTTTCGGGGTTTGGGGTTTAGGGGTTTCGGGGTTTAGGGGAAAGCCCAAGAGTCTTGGAGTTCAGGCTAAGGCTAGGCTAAGGCCGAAAGCCCCCTGAAGAGTAGGGCTCTGCACAGAAATCTTCACGGACAACTGTTAGTAGCCCTTAGGGGTTTAGGGTTTAGGGTTCAGGGTTTAGGGTTTAGGCCCTTGCGGTAGCGGCGGCAGTAGTAGGAGCCATAGCAGAAGCAGTAGCCCAAGCCTTAGTGATAAAAGCATGAGCACAACATCTCAGACCCTGCTTTGAACCTCAACGAACCATTATCCGATTGTACCCTGATGCGAAAAAACAGCACTTCAAAAGACTGAATGGAACCTTCAGCCCTATACCCAGAAACCCTAAACACCCTAGACTCTAGACCCTTATGAAACCCCTACAACCCTAAACCCTAAACCCTTCAAACCCAATAACCCCAAACCCCTAAAACCCTAAACCCCTAAAAGCCCCTAAAAGCCCCCAAAAATCCTGAAACTCTTGAGCCTCGTGTATGGTGCGACCAGCGAGACCGCCATCGAGGGTGGTATCTTGGCCTGGCTCGGGATTTCCTCCTGCCATGGCCTCGGCGATGCTGGTTCCCAGAGAGCCCAATACCCCTTAATTAAGGAATATGGCTTATTTTATGTAGGGCTTCATATGGGTGGTTGTCAAAATTAGGGTCCCTTTCTGGGTCCTTATTATAATACGGCACCTAATATTTAGGGTACCCAAAAAGGGGCCATAATTTTGACAACTACCCATATTATGATTTAAGCTTATTCCTTAATTGAGGGGTATTGGGCTCTCTGGGTTCCTCGTGTTTTTTTGTTGAGGGGAGGGGGGGAGGTTGGAGTTCACGGTTTTGGGGATTTAGGCTTGAGATGCTGCAAGTTTTAAAAACCACGTGCTTGGAGGTTCATGGGTAGTTACAAGTGGGGTTATAAGCCCCCTAATATGGGTTATAACTATAGCTATCGTACTTATAACACTACTTATAACCACCTATGAACCTCCAAGTGGCGTTGAGGCATGGCTTCGGATGTAGGAATTCGGGCTTCTGGGTCTGTTGCTTGCAGCTGCAAATCTTGCTGAAGGAACCCTGGCTTCGCATTTTAGATCTGGAAAATACAATAACTACTTAGTGTTTAGGGTGTAAGGCTTGGGTTTAGGGCTTAAGGTTTAGAGTTTAAGGTTTAGGGTTCAGGGTTCAAGGTTTAGGGCCGTTTAGGGTTTGCCGTGGATCAGCATGTAGGCGATAGTATCTTCTGACGAGGCTGTGTCGAGCGCATCGTACTATGGCGATGAGCTGGGAAAGCCTGTCTGTAGAAGGCTTTTCCTTCTTTCTCTCCCGCCTCATGCCGCATAAGGCGGCCAACCACCTAAACCTATCCCTTTTAGGGTTAAAGCCTTACCGTTTAATTGCGTGGATGTGGAGTTTATATCGTTTGCAGGATTACCCGAAAGCCTAACGACTAAACTTTAAAACAGGACGAGCAAGCCTCCAAGAAAGACAGCCTGCCGCCAAGGAGCTGCAGCGTCTCAAGATGCACGCTCTGTCAATGTCTTGCCAAACACGACGCACAAAGCACGAAGCGTAGAAACAGCCACGGGGCAGAAGTGCCACAAAAATAACCCGAAACTCCGAAACCGCTCCTCAGCACCCGAAGCCCAGAAGTCATGGCCGTTGAGCCCTAAACCGTAAAACCGAAAGACCATAAGCCCTGAACTCCTCAAGCCCCCCTGAGCCTTAAATCTCAACTCTGCAGCCCCCATGGTTTAAGGCTTAAGGCTTCCGATATTTAGGGCTTGATTAGGGTTGAGAATTTTGGGGGTCAGGGCCCTAAGCCCAAAACCCCTGAAGCCTGAACCGGCTTTAAGGTTTAGGGTTTAGGGTTTAAGGTTTAGGGTTTAGGGTTTAAGGTTTAGGGTTTAGGGTTTAGGGTTCTAAACCCTGGCAATCCCAAGCCCCTGTAGCGCCTTCAGCTTTGTAAACATGAGAAGCCCCCAGAAACCCCCCCGCCCCCCCAGACACTAAAAGCCCTCGATCAACGCAGCCTAAACTCCCTACAGCTCAAACCCTAAACCCTAAACCCTAAACTCCCTAAAGCTCAAACCCTGAACCGGTTTAGGGTTTAGGTCCGTTGCTTGGCCTCTGCTTCGTTCCAAATCCTCCCCTGGTCACACTGAGCTTGGAAACTCCGCTGGCCTGTGTTCAGGGTTTAAGGGTTTTGGAGGTGTTACCTATGATGGGATAAGGGTTTAGGGTTCAGGGTTCAGGGTTTAGGTAACATTGCAAAGTCGGATCGTAGGAGACGTGAGGCAGACAGTGAGACAGTGAGGAGCAGATTAAGTGTTGCGTTCAGGGTTCGGGGCTTGGGCTTCGGATCTAGGGGGGTTTAGGGTTTAGGGGTTTAGGGTTTAGGGTTTAGGGGTTTAGGGTTTAGGGTTTAGGGTTTAGGGTTTAGGGGTTTAGGGTTTAGGGTTTAGGGGTTTAGGGTTTAGGGGTTTCTCGAAAGGGTTTGATTTGGTTTATACTAGTTTATATAGGCGGGATGAGGTCTTCACAGGTGGTGGTATCGAAGAGCTGTACAGTGTTTATGTATAGAAAAATGGCCGGGCTTGAAGACCAGGGCTTAGGATTTAAACTTTCAAGCGGTGAAAAGCTTAAGTGCTTAAACTTCACAGGGGCTGGGGTTGGTAAGAGGTCAAGCGAAAACTCGCCGCCGGTCAGGAATTTCTGATCAGACGACCTTCAACGTCAGAAAAACACACATCCTGCACGCTAAACCCTAAAACCCCAAACCAAAACCAGCCCGGGGCTCCCGGATGTGCGGGGGTGTAGGCTTCGGGGTTGGGGGTGTAGGGTGTATCGTGGAAACAGCTTGAGACACCCCCAGGTAGTTCATGGGTGGTTATAAATGGGGTTATATGTCCTCAAATATAGGTTATAACTATAGATACCCTACCTACAGCCCTACTTAAAACTACCGATGGACCTCCAAGTAGTTACCCTGCTCAGTCCTGCGACCAAGGCTTCTTTGGATGCCGAAGCAGCCCTGTCGAACACTGTAGGGTTCCTTTAAGGACTTAAGGATCCCTAAACCCTAAACCCTTTAAAGGGTACTGTAGGGTTCCTTTAAGGACTTAAGGATCCCTAAACCCTAAACCCTAAACCCTTTAAAGGGTACTGTAGGGTTCCTTTAAGGACTGAAGGATTCCTTTAAAGGGTGCTATAGGGTTTCTTTAGCCCTGAACCCTAACCGTCCCCATACCTTAAGCCGTATGCCTGGGCCCTAATCACTTGAGCTTGAGAGTGAGCGAGGTGGAGGCCTGCAGACACCGTGGCAGTAAGCTGCCAGTAAGGTTCCTGGGGGCTTGCGGTTGTCAATTTCTGCGTCACATTAGCTCTGAAAGAGGCTACATGCCGGAACAAGCCCGATAGAAACCTACCAGGGTTTAGGGTATTGGCCTATGGTTTCAGGGTTTGGGTCTAGGGGTTTCGGGATGTAGGGTTTCAGGTTTAGGGTTTAGGGTTTAGGGTTTTAAGTGTGACGGGCTTTCTCCGCAGGTCCAGCTCACCTCGTCGGGGCACACACTGAAAGGGCCGACAGACAGCCAAATAGGTTTAGGGTCTAAGGTGGGCTGAAGGTTGAGGGTCTCAGGATGTAGAGGTTTGCTGATTTGCGTGAGCACTTCAGCTGCCAAGCTGCCGGTACAAAGTCCACGATGGCCACCTGAGTCAGGAGGGAAGATTCCTAGCCTGGTGCCCCTTGGGGTTTAGGGTTTAGCGGGGTGAAGAATGAAAACAATACAAACCTATGTACTGTAACCCCCAATCCCCAACCCTTCGAACCCCAAATCCCTCGCCGAAAGCCCGAAACAGAAGCAGATTCGGCACACGAACCAACAAACAGTAGATAAAACGTTAATGGAACCCTAAACACTAAACACCCCAGAACCCTAAAACCCTGGAACCCTGAAACCAAAAAGCCCGGAAGCCTTGAATAGTAGAGGCATTCTGGGTTTCCCCCCAAGACGGTCTACTTCAATCTTGGGTTCGGCACATGTATAGAGGTCGGAATAGTTAGCGGTCGTATCTCGCCCCTATATACCCATACTGCTACAAATCTGATAGAGTTTAGGCCTTAGGCGCCAGAGTTGAGGCTATAGACTTAACCTAAACCCTTGTAGAACCCCTATTGGACCCCTGTAGATCCGTCACAGGAGCCCTAAACCCTAAACCCATAAAGCACTAGACTTCATGGCGTGGCCACCCGAATCTCTGCTTCGAAGGAGCTAAAGGGCCTATGCAAAATCTCCTCCCGAGCTGGAGGCGATTGAATTTACAAAGATGCTCATGCTCTCTTTATAGGGTGCAGGTTTTAGGGTTTAATGTGTAGGGTTTAAGGTTTAGGGTTTAGGAGATGTTCTTTTCATTTTGCTTTTTGCCAGAGGCTCCACATATACTACCATGATGGAATTACGTCTTGGGACCTACTTCCATAATGGTAGTATATATATATATATATACATACATACACATATACATATACATATACATATACATATACATATACATATACATATGGAGCTTCTGGGTTTTCTTAAGTTCTTCGTTGTTTGAAAATCAATGTCCGTTTCAGTGGGCGTCAGGCCCCTAGATACCTACATTGTGGTAGTGCCTAGGAAACGGTCACTTAGAACCCCTTCCAATTTATTCCTGAGTGCTTGTTTTGCGGGGACCAGTTGGCCGTTCCCTCAGATCTCCTTCGAAGATAATGTCTCCCAGGTTCACGGTTTACGATTTAGGGTTGAGGGGTTTGGGTTTACGCTTTAGGGTTTAGCTTTACGGTTTGTGTTTTGGGTTTTGGATTTAAAGTTGATGGTAACCCCGGCAGATGCTTCTATCCGCCGACCCTTTGCGGCGTGTTGGATGACTCCAGGGAGGAACTCCCTTAATCCCTCCGAAGGAGGGAAAAAACCACCCTTAATCCCTCCTAACACACCCCCCAAAAACGCGCAAAANGTCTCCTCGTGCCAGAACGTTGCAGGAACTTCTACGCGCGGCCCTCACTTGCTCCCTCCCCTATCGCCCTTTCTCTGACTCCTACGGGGTCGGCGGCCTGAGCCGGAGGCTCTTAAATAAAATGAAAGGGCAGGGACCGAAAAGACTGGTTTGCCTTCCCAGACCTATTCAGGTGATGGTGCAGGCTAATATAGGGCCGTAATAATTAGAATAGGGTTTTGGGGCCCATTATACTGTATGCTATAATTAGAATAAGGAACCAACCCGAACCACTGCCACTGCACCATAGACTGAAAAAACCGAGGAAGATTCCTCAAATTCAAACGGGGATCCTCAACATGGAAACCGTAATTAAAGGATCTTGAATCGATTTCCGTAAAGCAGGGTTTAGGGTTTAGGTCCCTATGTAATCAAACCCTGCGAGCCCCTTCTGCAAAACCCCTGCCGTCAGGGCCCAGACGTGGCGGTGGACACAGAACCAGAGGGTCGGTATTTGGCAAGGCCCGTACCTGAGAACACATATGGGTGGTTGTCAAAATTATGGTCCCTTTTTGGGTCCCTAATATAGTACGGCACCTATTATTTAGGGTACCCAAAAAGGGACCCTAATTTTGACAACCACCCATATGCCGTTTAGGACCGTAGGGCTCGTGGTTTTGGATTCTGCGAGCTCCCTTTTATTGCTGCCTCGGGTTTAGGCCCGCAGGGTTCGGGGTTCCGGGTTGAGGATTTGGGCCCGTAGAGTTAGGGTCGAGGGCTCCAGAGTAGCTAGCTATGTCAGCTACGTAAGGGTCTGCAAAAACACTAGTACTACGGTTGATGGACAAAATCCTGCATGACCCATATTAAGGAATATACCATAATTCCCATAGTTTAGGGTCCTTAGGGTCATGCAGGATATTGTCCATCAACCGTATCCCTTAGGGCTCCTTAGTCTCACTACGCTTTCGCGGCCTGGGGTTCCTGGGCATTCCTTGCTGAGACGAATTAGGTTTAGGGTTTTCGGTTTAGGGTTTAGGGTTGGGGGATATTATATTGTACTTATACTATAGAATCATTACAGCCCCCCATACTAGCTAAAACCTAAACCCTAAACCCTGAATGCCATGGCTAATTTTTCCGATCGAATTGGGACCGGTCATGCCGGCAAAGGACTGGCACACTCAAGGCATCCCCGCCGTTTAGGCAGCTAAAAAATGCCTAAACCCTAAACCCCGACCATAAACTAAGAGAACATGATATATAAGATAAAGTAAGATCAGATATGAGAAGAGCAGACAGCCAGTAAACTGCAGTCCGTATTATGGCAACTTCAATTAAGCTCCTGAACAAGGACACAACCACAGTAAAACCCTGATGAAACCCGATGAAACCCTCATGGAACCGGGGTTGGAATTTCAAGGCTTGGGGTTTGGTGCTGACCCCAGAGCACGTGACCATCTGCTTGCCCAGCTGTCGCCCGAAGTGCTTCCTGAAGTACATGGTCTGTAGCCTGGACACCAGCTGCTAATGGGTTCAGCACCTTTGGGCCACATTTGGGGTCACGGTTTAGAGTTTAGGGATTCGGGGTTTAGGATTTAGGAGCCTAGGGTTCAGGGTTTAGGATTTAGGGGCTAGGGTTCAGGGTTTAGGGTTTAGGGGGTATTGCGCCATGGGGGACTATGCCAAGGCCCTCCCTGAAGCATCCATGTCAAGCCGACACTAACCTAAACCCCACATTGAAAACCCTAGATCTCGCTCCAAAACCGAAACCCCAAATTCTAACCCCTACACCGCAAATCCTAAACCGAAATCCCCAAATGCGAAACACCAGGATTTAAAGGGAATTCCGAGCCCTCTCGCGTGCTTTAATTGAGGGTTTAGGGTTCCCAAAGAAAACTACTCACAAGCAACAGCCTCTTGAGCCGAATATGGTGCTTTGGATTTTGGGGCATTTTGGGTAGTCAGCAATACAGTAAGTATACGGTATACGGTATCAGTGGCGCCTTTCAGACCCCTGATTAAACCTTAAAAGCGGCATAATCATACAAGCCCTCCGCCCCAAAAGCCTTAACCCCTAAACCCCCCAAACCCTTAACCCTCAAACCCCAAACGCAGACCCGAAAGCCTATCGCCTGGACCTTTTTCCCCTAAACCCTGCCTCAACCCCAAATAACCCTACCTTTTTGAGGACTTACATAAGGAAGGCAAAACAGGGAACCCTAAGACGGTAGGTTTTATAGGGGGTCCAGGTAAACCCTCAACCCAGCCCAGCTAAAGGTCTTTCAGCTCACACCTTGCAGCAACGAACAGCGGCCTCGAGAAAGCCACTCCGACTCGCAAATCCAGCTCCTCTAGCGGTTTCGGGTGTTGGCTTGAGGGTTCAGGGTTTGGGAGTTTGAGCGCTTAGGGCTCAAGGGTTCGAAGGTTTACGGCGTTAGGTTCCGGATTTTACGAAGTACGTCAATTGCTTGTACGACCTTTTTCGGCTTGAGGTTGAAGGGATTACAGTCTTCGACCGCAACTCCAACAAATCCAAAGCTTGCTGGAGGTGCTTGTAGTAAGGTGCGCTAAAGCCTTGGTAGATCAAGGTCCTCTCTGTTGTATGAGACTCTAGAAACAAGACTCGCTGGCCTGCCGCGCTCTATACAGCGGTCCTGCAGCGAGAACTTTCTTGGGCATTATGCTGCAGTGTCGATGTCCAAGCTTTTCTACATGGGAGTTTCCGAAAATTAGGGGGACCTTATTTTAGGGTCCTCATAATAAGGATCCTAGTATTTAGGGTACTATATTAGGGTCCCCTATTTTCGGAAACCCCCATATACTGTTTTATGAACCAAACCCTAAACCCTAAACCCTAAACCCCACATCAAGCCCTCCAACTATTCGTCTCCCGGGCTTCTTAGTTTCGCTGTCGTACGTAGCTTCGCCATGTAGACCCCTTCCGTGAACTTCGAACCCGAAGCTATTTAGGGCTTGTTAGGGTTTAGGGTTTAGGGTTTAGGGAGACCAGCCCAAAACGCCAGAAGCCAGCAAACATAAACAAATGCGAAATCGGAGGTCTGCTGTTAGAGTCTGAAGAGCTTCGGGTAAGGCTTAAGGGCCCTGGCAAAGGCTACCCTAAACCCTCCTTAGAGGATCGTGGACTTAGTAGGTGATAAAGAACCCTACTTGGGGTTACAAGTACTTATAAGTCTAGTTTCTTTACTGAAGAGCTTGCTAAGTCCCCTGATAGATCCTTTAAGTAAAGAGTTTAGTTCATGGTTGGGATATTCATAAAAATTTACATGTTTACTCCTTATTGGGTTTAAGACCCATAAAATGTAAAATGTTACCCAACTATGAAAAAGGAGTGTGAATGTCCCATATACACCCCCTTATAGCGAAGCCCAATAAAGCATATAGGTATATCCCTATAATACTCTGAAATGCTTATGCTTATGTCCTTTTGCGGGTCCCTAAGCGAAGGGGCCCGGCTCCTGTCGGGCATCGACGGAGAGTGCTTCGTTGCGGTTGGGCTGCGCAAGCTGCATCATGGCAGCCTCGGGTCGATATTTTGGGCTTGAGGGTTTAGGGGCTTAGGGTTGAGGGTTTAGGGTTTAGGGTTTAAGGGTTTAGGGGCTTAGGGTTGAGGGTTTAGGGTTTAGGGTTTAGGGGTTTGGTTCAATTTTGGTTCAGAGTTTCTTGTTCGGGTTTTGGATTCAGGGTGCAGGGGCTTCCGGATTCAAAAGCTTTTCGGGTTGAGGGTGTGGGCTTCAGGGGCTCCGGGGCATAACATCGCGAGCTTTGGCATTTGGGCGTCGCCTCTGCGATTTGAGATGTGTGGGGCTTTGGTTTCGGGCTTATCTCAATCCTTAAATCTTAAACCCTAAGCCCTAAACTCTAAACCCCTAAACCTGCCTAAACCCTTGAAGGCTGCGGCTGAGAAGTGTGGGGCTCCTGGCGTCTCTGGCATCATGGCTACCTTGACTCTTCCACAACCTTAAAGGATATGGAGAAGAGTGGTCAGACGTGGTAGGTATTACGACCTCTTGAGAAAGTTCTGCACGGCATGGTTTCAACGAGGCCGTGGGGTGTCGCACATGCGCGAGTTTACAGAACGTGTGGAGATAAAGCCCTCAACCCTGACACCCTGAAAACAAGCCCGCAAGGTAAGAAAAACCCAAAAATGCTAAAGCCGTCCTACACTCGAATTCCCTGGCCTGCAGATCCTGCGGCGCCAAGGAGGAGAACCTGTGGAACTGCTTCCACCACGTCTGAAAGTGTTTTGTAATACAAGGGCCCCACTACGTAGAATTGGGTTCGGGGGTGTACTACTAGCAATACGATACTGATGCTATACAGCAATAACAAAGACACTTATGATTCACCCATGGTAACAAGGAGCCTGAAGGTTCATGAGCAGTTATAAGTAAGGCTGATGAGTGGGATAACTTTGGTTGTATATCTTAGAGGACTTGCTAAAAGGGGTCCTGCTTTATAAGGATGCAGTACTATTTCGGGGACCTGAAAGAGACCCTAATTTAAAGAACTACCCAGTTTAGGGCTGCAGGGTTTAGGTCCTCAGGGCAAGGCTGGAACGGTTTCAATCAGTTGGATCGGAGGAAATTTTTTGGGGGATAAAAGGTCCCTTTTCGAGCCAGAAGAAGAGTTAAGAAGGGTCCCCTTTAAGGGGTCTCCCGAATGCTACCTAGGATCAAATCCAAAAACCCCCAAAACCCACGTACTCTCTGGCTTTGCACATGCGATATCCTGAAGCTGCCATTACTCCGCAGCTTCTAGGTAAAAGGGGGGCCTCGATAATCAAGGTTGTGATGTCTAACCCAGTATAAGTATAGTACGGACCCTAAGGAAGAGCCTTCTACTAAGCATTCCGACCCATTTTGTGCACGAAGCCACTGCCTCAAAACATCAACCCTACTTTGTTTGCCTAGTGCGTATAAGCCTGGCATGGACCCGCACTCCCAAACCCCTAATCCCAAACCACTGAGCCCTAAACCCTAGACCCTAGACCCCTAACCCACCCTCTAGCCAAAACCCCTAAACCCTAAGACCCTAAATCCTAAAATCCGAAATCCTAAACCCTAAAACCCTAAATCCTAAAATCCTAAAATCCTAAATCCTAAAAAATAAACCCCTAAGCCCGAAACCGGCCCCGGAAATGCCTTGCACGGTAGACGCAGCCCCGGTATGCATCCGGGAAGGCCTCGATCGAAAGATGGTGCTTTTTGGTTTAGGGTTTAGGGTTTAGGGTTTTTTAGGGCTGTAGGTTTCAGGGAGGGGTGGTCTTGGCGTTGAGGGTCTAGGGTTCCAAGGGCTGCAGGTTTCAGCAGGGTTGGGGGCTTAGTTTACTCGGTTTCGGGTATCGGGTCTGGGCTGTTAAGGGTGTGCTGGATTACAGCAGGATTTACGATGCCAGCGACATCGAAAGGACTTGAGGTTGAGAGAGTAGGTTTCAGGGTTTCGGGTTTAGGGACATCGAGTCACCCCAGGAAAAACCTGGCACACGATTGCCGATACAAGTTTCTAGCGCCACAGCTTTGCAAGCCAAAACTACACAGAAACAGAGTCCAAGTTGAAATCGAAACGGCAACAACCAAACTGATTCCAAACCTTATCAAAATGAAGTCACAACACACCATCTTCAGCTGCCAGCTGTTTCAAAATCGTATCCTACATGGTTTCCCTCAATCGTATCGGAACCTGAAGGAAAGCGCTTAGGGCTTAGGGGCAATGTAGGAACCTGATGAAGAAACCTTGGGCCTTTAGGGTTCCTTATATGGGTGGTTGTCAAAATTATGGTCCTTTTTGGGTCCCTTTTATAGTACGGCACCTATTATTTAGGGTACCCAAAAAGGGGCCATAATTTTGACAACTACCCATATGAATCCTACTATTTTGGTGTTTTAGGTCCAGGGTTTCTTAATCAGGCTACTACATTATTATAGTACCCTTATAGATCCCTTATAGTAACCCTTAGAGACTCCTTTAAAGGAACCCTAAAATATGGGCCCAGGGTTTCTTAATCAGGCTACTACATTACCCTGCCCCAGGGAAGCCGTCAACTCGCACCATGCCCGAGATCCGGTCACCAACCGGGGCGGGCCGCCTTTGGCGGGAAAGACAGGTGGGATCCAGGTTTAGGGTTTAGGGGTTTGGGGTTTAGGGTTTAGGGGTTTGGGGGTTTGGGGTTTAGGGTTTAGGGTTTAGGGGTTTGGGGTTTAGGGTTTAGGGGTTTAGGGGTTTGGGGTTTAGGGTTTAGGGGTTTAGGGGTTTGGGGTTTAGGGTTT
>BGNK01002660.1:67275-95058 GCA_003297005.1 Symbiodinium sp. clade A Y106
GGGGTTTGGGGTTTAGGGTTTAGGGGTTTAGGGGTTTGGGGTTTAGGGTTTAGGGGTTTAGGGGTTTGGGGTTTAGGGTTTAGGGTTTAGGGGTTTGGGGTTTAGGGTTTAGGGTTTAGGGGTTTAGGGGTTTAGGGTTTAGGGTTTAGGGGTTTGGGGTTTAGGGTTTAGGGTTTAGGGGTTTAGGGGTTTGGGGTTTTGCGACTACAGATGCACAGAAACCTTTGTGCTAAATTACTGCTGCGGTGTTGGATGAACTCAACATGATCTTGATCCTTGACGACGAGGATTCTTTATACCACCGCCACTACCACGACTACTACGACCACGACGGCGACCACGACGACGACTACTGCTCGTGATGTTGCCACTTCTAACCATGCCACTCCGACATCGTACGACGTCTAGCCTTTGAACTGCCGTTTGGAAGCCTGTTTCATTCTGACGGATGGTTACGGAATCGACCTTGCCGCATGACCACTACTGCTGGTCTGCTTCAACTCTAAAGTCCCGGTACCACTAAGGTTTAGGGTTTAGGGGTTTAGGGGTTTAGGGGTTTAGGGGTTTAGGGGTTTAGGGTTTAGGGTTTAGGGGTTTAGGGGTTTAGGGGTTTAGGGGTTTAGGGGTTTAGGGGTTTAGGGGTTTAGGGGTTTAGGGGTTTAGGGGTTTAGGGTTTCGGGATTAGGGTATCTCCGCCGCCACCACTACCGGGACCACTGCGATAAGCATGACGATGACGACGAGGATACTGTGTAGCACATCCGTCATCAAGAAGATGTGTCTTCTTGTTACTGTTCATACAGCTTCGTAGTGCTAGTGCTTCGCCACCCTACCGCAGGACTTTACCCTAAACCCTAAACTCTCAACCCTAAACTCTAAACCCTAAACCCTAAACCCCAAACCTAAACCCTCAACCGCTGTGCATCAAAGGCACATGTGCGGCAGTGCCAACTCCAGGACCTCGAAGCAGATGTTCTCGCCTTCGCCTGGGTGTCCGGACGGCTCATTCAGGCTGGCTTGGGAGTTTCCGAAAAGAAGGGACCCTTAGGGTTCTTTTAAAGGGTTCCTTAAAGGGATTTCTCTAAAGTCTAAAGGGTTTAGGGTTTAGAGTTTCCGAAAATTGGGGTTTAGGCTAGGAAGAAGGACTGCTTTGGAGTTCAGACGTCTTTGGCCGAAGCAATCTCCAGATAGTTCTAAGAAGGGCTTTATCTGGATGCTATAAGGGGGTTTCCAAGAATTAGCGGTACCTTATTTTGGAGTCCTTATGATAAGGATCCTACTGTCTAGGGTACTATATTAGGGTCCCCTATTTTCGGAAACTCCCATATAGGGGCGAGTAATTAGAACAGGTTTGTACTTTCCACTGCAGTTTGCAAGGCTCTGAAGGAGTAATGGCTTATCATTCCGACAGGTTCCCACCTCGCTCCTGAATTCTAAGTCCTTAACCGACAGTGGTGTCAATCCTACAGAAGTGGATTGTTGGAAAGATTACAATTACTAATGTAGGGGCCGTAATAATTAGAATAGGGTTTTGGCGGGTCCTTATTATAGTTTTAGTATAATATCCCCCAAACCCTATTCTAATTAAGGCCCCTATATTCTGCTGACTATACACGACTGCAAATCTGCCGAAGTAGTGTAACAGCCCGGCTTGTCTCACTTTACTTGGAGGTTCATGGGCAGTTATAAGTGGGTTTATAGATAGGATAACTATACGTATAGCCTATATTCGGAGGTTCATGGCATGGGCAGTTAAAAGTGTGTTTAGAGATAGGATAACTATACGCATAGCCAAAATTAGGGGACATGTAACTCCACTTATAACTACCCATGAACCTCCAAGTACTCACCGCAACAAAGAACCCAGAATGCTCCAACAAACCGTACATGTCAGTGAACCGTCTTTGCACCAAACCAGTATCAAATTTTCTTAAACTTGGTTAAGCGAAGACGTCTACATCTTCTGTCGGAAAATTGTTCCCTGCCTCCAATTAGACATCAAAGTCCTGGAAACTTCTGATCCCAATCTGAAGCCTAAAGAACCGTCGCTGCTTCAGTAGCGGTCGGACCCTGAGGACAATATGCGGAAATCCGGGCGTGAGCCTCGCTTCTAGTTTTTGCAAGGTTTTAGGCTCCGGGGTTTGGGGTGCCTCCGGAAACCAAAATACATCTCAGATGAGATTCGAAGATATTTGTGTTGTGTTCTGAGGGAGAACCGTGCTCCGACCCATGCACCCTGTGCACTGGGGTGCCTGCGATCACAGTCCTGAGCTGGAATTGAAGGTCAAAGGTTTGGGGTTGGGGATTAGATCTTAAGGCTTCTCCGTCTTATAAAGGCTGCATACTCGAAAGCGCGGGCTTCTCGAGTTGTTTCCATGCTACAATGAGACGTGAAACTTGGTGTTGCAGGAGATGTGGGCAGAGGACACTATCATCCACAAAAACATCCACAAAAACGATAGGTTCGATGGTCTTGATCTTGTGACAGTTAGGCAGCGCGGAAACCGAAGGCACGTGATTCACGTGGTTTTGCGCACACGCTCGCGAAACCCCCGACCCATGACACACCATGCATGGCGCTCTTGTCGAGGGCTGGAGGCTAAACCAAAAACACTTTAGGGTTTAGGGTTTAGGGTTTATGTTTAGGACTTTAAATAACAATGCTTGTAGGCACAGTTCGCCACATAGAGGAAATATTGTCTGAAGCACGTTGCAAAAACAACAACAAGCAAAAATAAAAATAAAATAAAATGGGTTGGGACGGCTTGGCTTCAGAGTTTCGACCCTAAGCCTAAATCTCAAACCCTGAACCAGACACTAAGGTCGAGGACGTTGTGTTCCATTGGAGGGCTTCGGACTTTGACGCCACAATTATCCCCAAGAGGAGGCGCAAAATGTAGTATGTCGCGAATCGACGGTTTAGAATTTCTTTTTTGAAGCGTGATGGTTTAGGGTTTCAGGGTACAGGGTTTAGGGGGTTTTGGGGTTTGGGGTTTAGGGTTTTAGTGTTCAGCAGCTCCGGATCGAGCAGTTTTACAGTAAGGATGCTATTTACGGCTTTGATATAATACAACACCCACCGACCAAGGGTATCCCATAACATGAAGAATATACATACACAATATAGGTTCGCTCAACAGTTTCTATTCAACATGACTCTTCTATTCTAGTTCGGATTACTATTTTAGCATTCGGATTTCCGAAGCCCTAAACGAAACTGCAAACTACTATTTTAGGGTTCGGGCGACTATTTTTTTGATTCGAACTAATGTTCTAGAGTTCGAACTACTATTTCGGCTTCGGACTGTTATTTTAGAGTTCGGACTAGTATGTTTTGTTCGGGCTACTACTTTAAGATTCGGACTACTGTTTTAGGGTTCGGATTATTATTTTAGGGTTCGGACTACTATTTATTTTAAGGTTCGGGCTATTATTTTAGGATTCGGACTACTATTTTTGGGTTCGGACTAAAATTTTAGGTTTCAGACTACTATTTTAGGATTCGGACAACTATGTTAGGATTCCGACTACTATTTTCAGATTAGAGCTACTATGTTAGGGTTCGAGCTGTTTTTTTAGGGTTCGGACTTGGACCGAGCCTGGCCCTGAACCACCAACGATGTGGCCTTTAACCACGAAGGATTGGCCTTTAACCACGAGTTTTTGGCCTTGAACCACGAATTATTGGCCTTGAGCCACGAATAATTGGACCCGGCCCGGCCTTGAACCACGAACGAGCTGGCCTTGAACCACGAATATTCGTGGTTAGAGGCCAAAAATCGTGGTTAAAGGCCAAAAGCGACGATTGGCCTTGAACCACGAATTTTTGGCCTCAAACGACGAATAATTGGCCTTGAACCACGAAGTCATTAAAGTTTAAAGTAATATATGAAAGAGAGGTTTAGGGTTTAGGGCTTAGGGTTTGGCTTTGATTTTGAGTTGGGGCAGCGTCGGCCTCAATGTTTCCACTCCTGAATCCAAGGTGCGAGCCAGAGAACCAAGATGTCGCAGTCTTTTGCCTCGGCCGCGATGTGCCTGGCAACTTCCAAGATTGCCCTGAAACATGCACCCACACTCTGAAAGTAGGCGCACACCACAACACACGTCCTGCATGGTGGCGTGCCCGGTACATTGACAAACCCTTAAATCCGAAACCCCTAAACCCGAAACCTTAAACCCCGACATCCCGAACCCCAAGCCCTCAACCCTAAGCCGAAACCCCAAAACCCTAAACCCCGAAATCCCAGACCCGGAAATTCTCTTTGCCTGGTCGATGAAGTTCGGTGCTTGCAAATATTGCCTGTTAGTCGCTATGAAACCATGACAACAAGAAGATTCACATGTTTAGGGTTTAGGATGATACACCACCTCCAGCATCCACATTGTTCTCAGTATTAAGGCCCCTATGTCCAAACCGTGGCATAAAACCTAACAAGCCCTGCCTACCAAACGCTACACAACCCCACATGATTTTGCACTGCAGTTTTGAGCTTGGTTCGGGGTTTTGGGTTTTAGGAGGATCAGGGGATTTCGAGTGTGGGAAATACCCATGTCCGAGCCTAAACCCTATACTCCAAAGCCCTTAACGTTTTGGGGTTAGTTAGGGTTTAGGGGTTACCCCTAAACCTTGCAACCCGAAACCCTCAACTGCTTCACCTTACAGTAAGCACGACACATCCATGCCGGCTGCACGCAGGCATGTTCGCCCTGCCGTCGTAGGTGCGGACTGTCGTTGCGCTGAACAACGAGTCTGGACCTGGTCTGGTCGGATTACTTGCGGACGGTAATATGGGTAGACTAGGGCCTTTGGGTTTGGGGTTTAGGGTCTAACTAATGGTAATATAGGTAAAATGACCCTTTTTGGATTTAGGGTAAGTTTCGGGATTGGGTGTGTATAGCACTACTACTGTTACATAGTACCATAGTTTGCTAAGGAACCTTGAGGAGTAAGCTTACCAAGACCCTACTTTTCACCGAGGTCTTGCACATGCTCAAGCCCGGTACTGCAAACCAAATCCGAGACTTCTATGATGGCTGGCTCTACATGGGAAGGCGCCGAGCTCGCAGCAGGTGGGATGCAGTGTTTTCAAACACGATGAAGAATCATAAACCAGAAGCTTCATTTGCAGAAAACGCAACCCCAAACACCTCGAAACCCTTGACCCTGACACCCTCAACTCCCCCTAAACCCTAAACCCTTAACCCTGACACCCTGAACTCCTAAACCGCGGACCCGACACAAGGTGATCCATGCAAGGACAAGGTCGCATTCAGGTCGCTTGGCGAATAAAGCCTTTGCATCCCTACATACTTGGAGGGTCGGGGGACTTAGTCAGTAGTTACTATATAGAGTTATAAGTACCCTAAAAGGGATGCTAATTGGGATTATGGTACTTATCGTTCTATAGAATAACTACTTCCTAAGTCCCCCGACCCTCCAAGTAGGGATTGGGTGCTCTATAACCTCCCTTCTTGAATTGCTGTCTGTGTGTGTTCTGACTTTGTTCAGACGCTTGTTTTTGCTCGCACATCACTGCTATCATAAAGCCAGTCACTGTCACTACAAGGATGAGCATTATAGTTGGCATGTCACGTTCTTGCTCTCACCCAAAACCCAAAACCCAGCTCTCACCCTAACCCAAAATCCTGAAGCCTACATCCTGCGCTGTCCTACACCTTATACACCCTGAAACCCAATGAAAAAGCAAAGCAAACAAAACAACACTTCGTAATCCTGAACATCCCTATTACTGGAACAAAAGCCTACGAGCCTTATGAAGTACAAAAGCTCTCTTTTCTCCTTGGTTTCTTGCTTCTTGAGCCCATGCCTTTAATCTAGGGGCCTTGAGAATTAGAATAGGGTTTTGGAGCCCACTACACTATAATCATAATAAGGAACCCCAAAAAATAGTATAGGTAATTCTTAAGGCCCCTATATTAGTTCTCCGAGGCTCTCGCTGTGGGTCTCCCAGTTGTTGTACTCCTGGCCGCCAACTCAAAGCTCCCGAGGCGTCGATTCATGAGTGGCTATGAGTAATGCAGGAGCCTTCACTATTAGACTGGGATTTGGGGGAATATTGCATTATAACTATCAGAAGGAAAACTATCAGAAGGAACCACCAAAATAGTATATTTAGGTAATTATTTATAGCGCCCCTAAAGTAGGTCTCATAAGGTTCCTTTAAGGGCTCCTGTAAAGGTTGCTTCAACGGCTCCGTAAGGGTCCTATAAGGGTGCCTTTAAGGGGACTAGAAGGGCTCTGGAAGCAGGTTCATGGGTAGCTAGAACTAGGGCATATAAGTAGGGTAACTGCAGCTATAGCTCAAAACCTATATTAGGGGACTCTCAACTCCACCTGTGACTGCTCATGAACCGCCAAACAGAGGACCAGATGCGTTCTATCAGGGTCTCATACAGGTTTTAGGCTTTAGTGGCTTATGGTTTTTGAAGTAAAGCCTGCTGAAAGCGTTTGTGTAAGGGTTCTACAAGAGGGGTTAGCTCCTACAAGAAAGAGTTAGGGTAAGCGTCTCTCGAAGAGTTTTGGCTGGGGAGCCAGGTTTCTGAGAGCTTTTAGATTTTAAGAGTTTGAGGGTTTACGGGCTTAGGGATTTAGGGTTTAGGGGCTGAGGCCTAGGCGTTTAAGGGTTCATTTAGGGGTGTATGACTTCAGTACTTGCCCCGTGCCCTCAAGTTGGCCAGATTCCTGCCCAAAGGCACAGAACTCAGTCGAAAAAGCGAGGGACAAGACAACAATGTGACAATGTTTAGGGCTAGGGTGCAGTGCTTGAGGCTTGGGCCCCAGATTCTTCGACTAAAATATACCACGAAATGCGTTTCCAACTATTAAGCCCTGACTCTAAACCTAACTAAACGTAAACCCCAAAACACGCACACAACACTTACACGGGACCGTGATAGAACCTTCATAGCACCCTTACACAACCCGTGGAGCCCTCAGAGGGGACTAGTTCCCCAAATTAAGGGCTTTTGAAGGTCCTCTTTATGAGGGTCCCGTATGATTTTGGGTTTAGGGTTTAGGGTTTAGGGTTTAGGGTATGATTTTGGGGGATCTAAACAGGGACCCTAATTTAGAGAACCTTCTAGAACCTACACGGGTAGTTCTCTAAATTAGGGTCTTTCGGAAGTCCTTATTATAAGGGTAGTATATTATTTGGAAGGATCTAAACAGGGAGCCTAATTTCATTTAGAGAACTACCCATATGAAAGCTTGAGCTCGGAACCAGCCATCTGACTTGCCCCAACCTCTAAAACCGAAGCCCAAAGCCTGAAAAGACAAAAAACAAAATCCCTTATGGGTTTAGGGTTTAGGCCCTGGCACGCATCTGTCAAGAAAACCTAAACCCTAACCGCTAAACACAGAAGCCTCTAAAATGACTCTAAAACCTGGTTCAAGACGGGCTCCGGCCTGGCTGAAGTCCAGGGAGTACACGTGGCCCGTTGTGGCCGTGACTCGAAATCTGCGGAGGAGCCAAGGGATCAGGTGCTTAGGTGCTACTGCTACAGCTAAAGTTGCGGGTTTTCGGGTTTAGAGTTTAGGTTCAAGGTTTCGTGTTCAAGGCATTAAATCCTACTGGTAAACCTAAGACCTGCAACCGATGCTTCGAGCGTTCACGGTTTGGGACTTGAAGAGAAAGGCTTGAGGGTTTACGATAGCATCAGGACTTCAGAACCTCTGCTAGACCTGAAGCCCCAAACCCTACCTAGACCCTGAAACCTAGTTCCCGCAGCTCCAGAACGACATCCTCATACAGTGTAGGCCCAAGCCTCAAATCGTACATCCTAAACCCTAAACCCGGACCCTTGAGCCCGAAACCCCAATCCCCAACCCCCTCCCAAAAACCCTAAACCCCTAAACCGTAAACCGTAAATCCTAAACCCTAGCCTAAACCCTAAACCCTAACCTAAAACCTGAAACCCTAAACCCTAAACCCCTGAAACCCCTAAAACCCTCGCACTCTTGGGCCGCTTCAAGGAGGAGGAATCCGAGCCGGCGGGTTGTCCTCGGTGGGCGGCCCATGGTGAGGTGTTTTTGGGATTCTCTGAGGACTGCTACTTCGAGGATCAGGAGAAAGTGTGTTTTGTAGGGTCTATATGAGTTTTCTAGAGGGTTTCTAGAAGGTTTTGGGGCGTTCATTACAGAATCAGGGACTGAGTAAGTCATGAACTCTTGAATATAATTACCTTGCTTACAAGCCTACTTATTAAGTCCCTCCTCTAAAGGAACCCTTATAAATCCTTCAAAGGAACCTTTTCTGGGAACCCTTACAGCACCCCTCAAAGGGACCCTTACGGATGCGGGCGCTTCACAGGGCTGTTACTGTTGATGATATACATCCTGCATCACCTTAATGACCCTAAACTACTGCTGATGGACAAAATCCTGCATGACCCTAAGGACCCTAAACTATGGGAATTATGGTATAGTCCTTATTATGGGTAGTGCAGGATTTTGTCCATCAACCGTATGGGAATTATGGTATATTCCGTATTATGGGTCATGCAGGACCCTAAACCCTAAACCCCAAACCCTAAACCCTATTCCCGATTCCTTGTTATGGGTAATGCAGGATGTGTATCATCAACCGTAGGCGGAGCAGAGGTCTGATGCTGGGCTCAGGGCTCAGAGATGAATCGAGGCTTACGGTTCAGGGTTTAGGATCTAGGGTTAGGGTGTTTTTTGAGCTCCTTTTTAATGTCTGCCATCCGCAAGTCTGACACACACCAAGGCCGTATACGACCAGGAGGGTTAGGGTTTAGGTTTAGGGTTTAGGGTTCAGGGTTTAGGATATTAGGGATTTTGAGTTGAAGGTTCAGAGTGTAGTATAGGGCCCTCGATAATCAGAACAGAGTTTTGCTGTCCGCTATACTGTGATTTTGAGCTGAGCTTATCAAGGAATAATACTGTCGATGGTCAAAATCCTACATTACTTTAAGTACCCTAAACTATGGGAATTATGGTATATTCCTTATTATGGGTAGTGCAGGATTTTGACCATCAGCCGTACGACCCTTCTATTCGGGTTGAGGGAGGTCTTCTTTGTCCGATCCAACGGTGACCCTGCAGAACCTCCAGACCTACTATTCTGTAGGGTTTTGGGGTCAGAGGAACCCCTAAACCCTATAGAACCCTTAAATTACCCCTAAAACCCCTATAAACTCCACTTATAGCTAAGGCACGGGTGCAAATCCGATCCCAACCAAACTCCGGCAACTAGGAATCCGAGGTTCTCGGATTTCGGGCTCTTAGCATTTTATCTTAGGTTTTAGGGTTTAGGGTTAGGGTTTAGGGTTTAGGGCTTGTTTTAGGATGGAGGATTGGGGAAATTCTGACTTTGGGGTTGAAGCTAGCTTGCAAGTTTTGGTTTGGGGTTTAGGGTCGAGAACCCTCGAATCTGAGGCGTCAGCGTAGAAAGGTTCCATTGTACTCATGGACCTCGCGAGGGAAAGACTTGCTTCGTGGATCTCACCTGGGCCTTACATACACCATTAAATACAACAGACCATAAATTACTGTTGCTCGCTTTACTTCGGGGCTTCTTTCCATATTGGCACACATTCATTGCCCATAGGAAACTGTGAGGCTCAAAGCCACTGGACCCTTGAGGGTGTTGCTTTCGAACTCATGTAGAATCCCTTATAACAGCCTATTCTCAAATCCCCTGCACCTAAACCCTAAACCCTGAACCTTGAAGCTTATAAACCCTAAAACCTAAACCCCAAAACCTGAAACCCCGACATCCCAAACCCCAAACTCTAGACCCTAAACCCTAAACTTGAAAACGCTGGACCTTCGAGGAACCCTTGAAAGAACCTGTGCTCCTTTTGAGGAGCCCTACTCGGAGCTTCATGTGTAGCTATAAGTGATGTGTAGCTCTAAACCCTAAACCCTAAACCCTAAACCCTAAACCCCTAAACCCAAAAAGTCCCCGAAAAATATCACAACTATACTTATCCTACTTATAAGCCCATTTCTAACTAGCCATGAACCTCCAAGCAGACCCAGAGCCCAGGGCCAAGGCCGGCGAGGATGGCGACGTCCCCCGGCGCTTCGACGCGCCGCTCCGCTGCGGGCACAGCGCCTGAGATCCGGGCCCGTTCAAGGCTCCCTTTAAGGGATCCTTTCAGGGATCCTTTAAGGGATCCTTTAAGGGATCCTGTAAGGGATCCGTTAAAGGCTCAAGGATTTGGAGTTTAGGGTTTAGGGTCTGGAGTTTGGGGTTTGGGATGTCGGGGTTTCAGGTTTTGGGGTTTAGGTTTTAGGGTTTATAAGCTTCAAGGTTCAGGGTTTAGGGTTTAGCCGAACAAACAAGGAGATCCGAGTGTAGAGGCCCCAAAAGACTGAAACTGAAGGCCAGCCCCAAGAAACCGGGAGGACCCACAGGCAGTTGCAGAACGCATCCCTTGGAGGCCTGAAAATTAGAATAGGGTTTGGAGCCCATTACACCAGGAACCGGGGGGACTTCTGTTGCAGAATTCATCCCTAGGGGACTTAAGGCTCCAGAGACCCTGGGGTTTTAGAAACCCAGACCTTCCAAACAAGGAACCGCCAAAATAGTGTGGGTAATTATTTAGGCCCCTACAGTAAGGCTCCAGAGGCTCTCGAGCTTTTGAGCTTGTAGAATGCGGAGCTTCGGGTCTTCTGTTGCCCTTTTGGTGCACTGGGGTATACCTACAAAGCAGACAATGCGGATTAGGGTTTAGGGGTTTGAGGGGCTTTTAGAGGGGTTTAGGGTTTAGGGTTGAGGCTCTTGCACCATGGGAATTCGCTTCAGCACGACCCCGTGTACACTACCTGTGCACTGGTGAGCCTTTTGTCTGGGAGTGCTTAAATTGAAAAAACCTTCTAGAGCCCTTGATAAGGACTCGTCTCGAACCCTTATGTGGCTGTTCAGAAAGCCTGAGGCCTCGTGCACGGCCTCATCCCCTCAGCTTTTTGGGTCTCTGCTGTGCTTGATGAAAACAATACTTGACGAGCCGAAAACCCTAAACCCTAAGATCCTACAGCCTAAACCTTAAAACCCTAAGGCCTACCTTAACCCTGAAGAACCTACCTTTTTAGGGTTCCTCATTATGATTTCCTTATATAAGTACTTAAAACGGCAGGTTCTTCAGGGTTAAGGTAAAACCTAAACCCTGAGCTTCCTTGAGCCCTACTATCTGAACCCTGAAACCCTAAACCCCAAACGAATGGCCAAGGGTGCCTCTGTTAGGGCTGCCGCGATGGAAGGCTTCTCAGCCACCATCAACACCTGCCGGCGCCATGCGCGAAATCTCCGAAAAGCGCACGGCCCTGAATTACAGTTTTACTACCTACTTGGAGGATCATGGGACTTAGTAAGTAAGTTTCCTTTAAGGGACCTCCAAAATAGTATAGGTAATCTCATTCTAAACCTTCAACCCTGAACTCGTGGGGCTTCGTTTAAAGATATTTGGGAGCTTCCGATAATTACGGGCACCTGATGTTGGGTCCTTATAATAAGGATCCTACTATTTGGGGTACTATATTAGAGGCCCCTATTTTCGAAACCCTCACTTCGAGAATGCAATCACCTGCTCGGAACCTGTCTGAAACTTGAGGCCTAAACCGGGCATCCAGCACAGATTACACAAGCGGCCCCTCTAGCATCCAAACCGTGTCAAGGATTGCAAGTAAGACGTCTGCACCCAGTGGTCAAACAGCAAGGCTCATATAGGGGCCTTTAGAATCAGACTCAGAATAAGGTCTTGGGGTCTGTTATGAGAAGGGGCCCAAAAATGGTGTCGGTAGTTACGAAAGCCCATAGCTAAGTCTCGAGCGAGGAGTTCTCCGCCAATCATGCTGCTTACCGAACAGTGTAGTTGGAGCGGTCGATGCACGCGTCAGCAAAGCGCACCCATGAGCTGAGCTACAACAGCTCAGAAGCACATCAGATAAGGGTCTTTTGAGCTTGGTAAGGCTGTTGGGTGCTGGGTGTGCTTCATTGCGACATATTGGGATGCGCCGTACAGGCTCCAGCTTTCCTATAGGCATGCTAACGAGCCAAACGGCCTGAAAATGGCTGGTACGTGAAGACTCAGTAAGTATACATGCATACATACATGCATACATCCATATTCCACCACGATATGCATGTATACTGCAAGGTAGATAGCTAGCGGCCATCCGTGGAGGTGGAAATTCTTGGGGTGCTTCCTAACATACGGGGTTCCTTTACCTAAATGGTAAATATGGGGCTTGCCCTCAACCAGTCTCTCCAAGGGTAATACATAAGCTCCCACAAGCTGTACCAACTACAGCACAGTAAGTGCGTAGTTTACAAGTGCCCGAATTAGCTGGAGCATAAAGCACAAAAGAGGCGGTGGATGGGGCTTAAGACTGGGACTCAGAGCTGGAATTTCAGTTGGAAATTCGGATTTCAGATTTATGTGAAGGCCATAGGGGGTCATGAGATTCAGAGATCAGGGCTTCGCTGCTAAGGTGATCTCGTTATCTGCACCGAGCCATGGTTCTTTCGGCAAGATGAGAAGAGCTTGAGACATTTCCGGCGTCCAGCCAGCCATTAGCTGCAATCCCTGTGCGTGACACTACTGGGCGGCTGCCTTCGGCAGACGCCTTTCAGCACAGCCGTGCAAAAAAGGAGACTGTGCGCTTTCTTCCCAGCAGCAAACATTGACAAGTTGGACTGGACCTGATGCACGGAGCCGTGAACAACAAGAAATGGATCTGTGATTTCGGTGTTTGGACGAAAGGATGTTCTGTGAGAAAACAGGATACGATATTACATGATACGATATGGTATTCTAACATACTATGTTGAAGATTAAAAGCAGCTCCTATCTCAGGCTGATGACCAGCCAAAAGCTCAGGCTTAAAACCGCCGAGCGTTGTCCGTTTGCCGAAGCCAAGCCATTCCCCGATGCATTGAAATTTGGTGCTGTGGATGTCCCGGTGCTCGGACCCGGAGCCTTGGTAGTTGGACTCGAAGCCTCGGTAGTTGGACTCGAAGCCTCGGTGGTTGGACTGGGTTTAGGGTTTAGGGTTTAGGGCTTAGGGTTTAGGGTTTCGAAGCCTCGGTGGTTGGACTCGAAGTAGTAGGAGAAGGATCCGAAAGTAAGCATGTCGTGTTGATGTCCGCTGTCGCTGCCCCACTCGCACACTGCAACGGAGGCTGTTGGGAGCAACTCCCGGGAACAAACACACCACAGCGACAAGGGAAATCTGACGGGTTGTACGTGTGGTTGCCCACCATGTACCTGGGTTCTTGGTAAAGGATTTAATTTAAGTTACCATGATAAGGAACCCATATTATTTACTATGGACCCTTATTATAGTAACTTAAATTAAGTCCCTTAACAAGAACCCAGGTACGCACCACAGTCCCAATTGTTTTCGGCGCAAAGCTTGAAGCTTTCACGCAGGGAAACACATGGATCAGGCCAGTAGGATACAATCGACCATTGGCAGTCATCCAGCAAAACAAAGGCCTTGCCCCACCTTTCAACGCAAGTTGCCGAATAGGTGGACAACGCCTCTGTCACCCTGTCCGCGAAGTCTTCTTCACGACAACTCGTCTTCTTGAAAGGCACATCCAACGTACTACTATCCAAGTTGAAGTTGTCCTTGGCTGACTTCTGAACCCCTCCGAAAAGTTAAACTTGTAGCCTCCTTATTAGAGTTCATATTAAAACCCAAAAAGTTAAAGTCCTAAGAGCCAACCAGAAGAACGCCAAGCGTCAGTAAGCTTGCATGTCAAGGTTGTGCTGTCCACGGGCGTTGCATTGCACAAATGCGACGGCCTTCGATCGCAAGCCTCACTTGGCGAAAATGAGGGTTGAATCGCAGACCTACGATAATGCAGGAACCTGATTAAGAAACCTTGAGTCCTTACTAGGGTTCCTTATATGAACCCAAATATATTGGGGGTCACTGATTGCTTGGATGCTTCCAAAGAATAGCAAATGCGTCTTATCTGAGACATGGAGCCCTAAACGCTAGACCCTACCTTTAACCCTGAAAAACCTACCTTTTTAGGGCTCCTTATTATGCTTTCCTTATATAAGTTCTTAAAAAGGTAAGTTATTCCGGGTTAAGGCCTGAATCACCCAGAGCCATGGCGCGGTGAAAGCGCTATACATGCCGGACATCGTGGGCCACAGGAGTCCCGCCCAGTTCTCGGTGAGATCACAAGTTTTCCAGGCCGCATCTTCCGGAGTAAAAGCAAAGAGCGTAACCTGTGTTACGGGTTTAGGCCCTTAGGGTTTAGGGCTTAGGGGCTTAGGGGCTTAGGGTTGAGGGTTTAGGGTTTAGGGGTTTAGGGCCTTAGGGTTTAGGGTTTAGGGACATGTATGAAGCTGGGGCTTAGAGTTGAAAGGATTAGGGCTCGTAGTTTAGGGTAGGAGCACAAAGGAAAGTCACAGCTCTCTTAAGATGACAACCAGTCACCAGGTTGTCATCGAGCAGAATATCGAAGGACGCACCCAAACAACCACCATGCCCAGCCACCCGTCGTCCATCTCTGGAGTAGATGGAAAAGGTCCGGCCATAGGCTTGTTCTACTCCATGCCTCGGCCCTAAACCCTGAACCTTAAACCCTCAACCAAAAAAACGCTAAACCCGAAACTCCTAAGCTTTCCTAAACCCCTAAACCCTGAATCTAAACCCTCAACCCGAAACCCTAGACCTTAAACCCTAGCAACCTAGCAGCAGGAAGGCATGCCGCAAACTTGCGAGACGGTGGAGTGGGGTGCTGAATGGGTTTCGGGTTTCGGGCTTGGGGTTTCGGGTTTAGGGCTTAGGGTTTAGGGCTTAGGCTTTAAAATTTGGGGTTTGGGCTTAGGGCAGGCACCCGGGAAGCCAGAAACACGCAAAGAAGACTGCAATGACTTTCTTCGGCTGTTCTTCATGAAGTCATAGCCAAAGATGCTTTTGAATAGGTGACAACAGGTCCACAAAGTCCTGGTGTTTTAAGCCCGTTTTTGCGACGGCGTCCGGCTGGTTGTTGTAACCTAGGTTTCCCAGTGTCCCTTAATAATAAGGGTACCTTTTGCCTGGTATTCAGTTACCCTAAACCCTGAACCGAGGAGGGTACCACTGCCCCTAAACCCTAAACCCAAGAAGACTGCGGAACCCTAAACTGCCGAAACCCTAAACCCTTAACCGAACACGGTAAACTCCACTAAACCCTAAACCCTATAGGGCACTGCTGGGAAACCCTTACAGGAACCTTTAAAGATCCCGTAAAAGGAACCCTTGGGGAACCGAGTAACCGTCCAAAAGCCACTGGCCGTAGATGCCCAGGTCGCTGAGAGTGGCTCGGAGGCCTCCGGCTGCATTGCCTGGGTTTTTGTTGACGATAAGGGTCATTTTCCAACGAATCCATGTAAGGTTTATATACATGTGATAATCAGTGTTTAGGGTTGAGGGTTGAGGGTTGTGGTTTAGGGATTTCGGGTTTAAGTTTAGGGTTGGGGATAGAGTCATGGGGGTTTTAAGGTTTAATTTTTTTGGATTCGTGATGATTTATGAGATTACTCAGGACTCTTTTGAAGGAACTTCCTTCCAGTTGTGATATTGCGGTATGTGGTGGATCATACGCCTCTCTCACTCTGGCAGCTCAGACTACTTGGATGGTCGGGGGACTTAGTAAGTAGTTTTTGTATAGAATTATAAGTACCATAACCCCAATTAGGGTCCCTATTACGGTACCTATAACTCTATAAAGACTAACTACTTACTAAGTCCCCCGACCCTCCAAGTTTTTGGGCGGCCCGATGCAAAACTCACACCTGTCAGCGTACTCACTGTGAGTAGGAAAAGAATGCCCATGACCTGAGGAGCTTCTTGCACGTTGGCAGCCCACTAACTTAGGCCGGAGCCAGCCTGTGAAGTTGCAAGAAGGCGTCTGGAAAAACGGGAGTAGGATTAGCCGGGGCATGTGGAGTATGGGAGAGCCAATGCCACGCGAGTTCGGTGCACTGCTCCACCCAATGTAATCTACGGCGTCCTGGTCTAATCCCAGCCTTTTCAGTTCCTCCCCTATAAACAAAAGCCTCCGTAAAAACACAGGTCCGTTCCAGCTTGCTCGGAGTTGCTCTCAAAACATGACCAAACAACTTCAACTGTGCGGACCCCTTCGTTGCGGCTGGTTTGGGCGTGGGGGTTGTCTGTGAGGCTTTGGTATAGAAAGTGGCTTTGATCCGCTGGATCTTGTGCAGTCACTGTGAGTGGAAGGCCTCCCTCCAGCCTGTGAAGGTCTGCTGTGGTGAGTGCAGCGGACTCCATGCCATAGGCGATCATCGGCACAAAAACTACGTTGCACATCCTGAGTTTCCACGCCACACCGAGGCCTGTGTGTCTCCAAAACGTGTGGAGTGTTTTGACGTGCTTTCTGGCCTTGGCGAGTCTGGTGGCGTCCGTCTTGCTCGAAGAATCGGATCTGAGAATGACCCCCAGGTACTTGGCCTGTGTGACCTGCTTGAGGCTCTCGCCTGTGAGGAAGCAGATACGGTTGACTGCTGCCTGTGAGCGCAGCAGCTCGCACTTTTTGTAATTCAGCGAGAGGTTGCTGAAAGCCGCTACTTCCTGAATTTTCCTCCAAGTAGACCCCTTAAAGGCACCCTTATAGGAGGTGTTAGGGAGCCCTTGAAGGTAACCTTCAAAGGAGCCATTAAAGGCACCCTCTCAATAAGCTCCCAATTGCCATCCACCACTTCTGCGCTGGACATGCCCAGCGGATCGAAGATCAAAGTCTTGGTCAAAGCTCGGAAATCCATTCCACTGATGGTTTCCTCTTGATTCGGGCTTAGGGGTTCCTTTAGGGGTTCCTGTATGGGATCTATAAGGGTTTAGGGGCTTTTAGGGGTTTAGGGTTTAGGGGTTTCAGGATTTAGGGTTTTAGGCCTAAGCCCTAAACCGTAAAGGATTCTAGGGCTTAGGGTGTGGGGTGCCTAGGGTTTACAGTGTAGGGCTCTAGGGTGCAGGGTCCTCAATGAGAGCCAAGATCTCCACGCCATCCCAATGAACATAGTTCATCTCCTAGGTTAGGGGTTTAGGGCTTAGGGTTCAGGGCTTAGGGTTTAGGAGTTTAGGGGTTTAGGGTTTTGGGGTTTAGGGGTTTAGGGGTTTAGGGGTTTAGGGGTTTAGGGGTGTAGGGGTTTAGGGTATAGATCATTTCGTAGGCTGGCCTGGCCCTTTAAAGCAGTTGAAAAATGCTCGTAACTAAGATCCTCCAAGGCCCAAACAAAGGAAAATGAAGAATGTCCCAAAGGCCAACCGAGTTTCAGTGTTCAGCTCAGGGGTGCAGTTTGCTAAGGGTGGATGATGCAAGCTGTTGTTCACCATAACCGTACGATATGCCGGGAGACTGACTGCGAGCTGCTGCCAGGCCTCCTGGGTGACTTCTTGCGTTCTCGGTGCGCCCTCAGGGATAAGGCAAGCAGTATGTGAAGCTACATCGAGGAGAGACGCATTCTCGTAGGCTGTGCCAGCTGCTAATGGCAACCATTGATGTAGCTTGTCATTCCTGGCTTGTTTTCTTTGGCATAGACAATGTGTAAACTTTCGGCTGCTAAGTGACCAACGCAAACTGGAGAACAATCCTCAACCGTAGACAGACATGTGGGACAAAGTGATTCTGGTCATGCTGCAAAGAATCCACGAAATCTCTGGCAAACTTTCATTTGCCATCAGGATTTGCATCACCACCCCCACCAAGGTTTTGGTAATGGAAGCATACGACCATCTCACGACCGGCGGATTCACGGCAGCCGTCTTGCTGGAGTCACCTTCACGCTGGTACGAACCCACTGCCACTTGGGCCAGTTCGTTGCAGCTGTTGCGAACCAGGCCACCCACCACATCCAACTGCGGTGTTCGAGAAGCCTGAATTATCAGTAGAGTCATCCGCATATAGCCCCCGAAAAACGTAAACTTTAGTATACCCCCAAACCCCTATTTCAATTATTGAAGCCTTTTTTTTTTTAGGCTTCTCAGTTCGAGATGCGCCGTCTCTCAGCGTCCTCTGAAAGACGGATGTGAGAGCATCAGCCGCTGGGCCCGACATGGCCGATGCTCCAGTCGCTTACGGCGAGGGCTTAAAAGGCTCAGGGGTTTAGGGTTTAGGGTTTTGCTTGAAGAATGAGGGGAACAAGGTAAGTAGGGTGAAAACTACCGAATTGGGGTTATAGGTAAAGTTGCATCACTTATAACCCGACTTACTAAGTGCCCTGATCTTTCGAAGTGAAGTGTAGGCGAAAGATGGACACATCGCATGTGATGCAAGCTCGGCTTTCAAACCTGCCGAACGTGGAACTTCGTCGTCGAAACTGTGCAGTTGCTTATGCCAGCAATGTCCGTGCCCAAAAAATGATAGACACGGTTGGAATACTGTAAAGGGTCTTGCACCAGCATCTTCAATACCTTTCAAACGAGCCGCGTTGCAACTCAGCTTGACAAACGAAGCAATCCACACAAATCAAAATTAAATCAAAAGCTCCGACAGCGCTAAAAAACAGGCAAAGCAGGGAAATCTCTTATCAAAAAGCGACTGCAAGGAAACCGTGGTTTGTCCTTACACACTAGCACATCATAATGCAGGGGCCTTCCACGACGTTGCATATGGGGCATTCAGAACCTGAATAGGGTTTTGGGGGTATGTCATGCTATCACGAAAAAGACTAGAGACGGATACTACGACCAGCATTTCATGCTCCGCCCAGAATCTTGAGCGCATGAGCGTAACGGTTTTGGGTTTTCGCGATGTTTAGGGTTTAGCAATTTGGGTACAGGGTGTATTTAGCAGTTTAGGTATTAAGGAGCAGAGACCAGATTAAAAGGTAAGCATGAAATCACAGAAGAAGTCGTCATGTATACAAAACCGCAGACCTCCTATCAACAAATTTTTCGAAAAGCCCCTAAACCGTACCTGAGTCCAAAATAACCTAGCTTGGAAGGGACGCATATAAGGAAATCGTTATGAACCCATCAAAGGTACGTAGGTTCTTTAGGGTTCAGATAGACCCTAAACCCCAAGCAACCCCTAAGCTCCCCGAGAAAAATTCTGTGGCCGATCATGGAAGAAGCTCCTCCGAGGGTTTCAGGTTTAGAGTAGGGTTTTGGAGTTTGAGGTTGTTTTTTAACTATGATGACGCACCCTTTCTCCAGAACGCGCCGGCTCATGCTGAGCCCACAGGGTGAGACAAACCCAGGGAAGTGCTACTTACGAGCAGTCATCCCAAGACGAAGCAACCCTCGTCGTAGAGGCTGTCAAGAGCCATCATCCGCAGCAACTCGATCTCCACCGACATCGTCCGACCCTCGTGCAGAACCATTGCTATGTCCACGATCCTCCACCGACGTAAGAACACCGTCATTCTCAGTCACCGTTTCGGGTTTCGGGTTTAGGGTTAGTTTAGGGTTTAGGGTTCAAGGTTTAGGGTTTTGGGTTTAGGATTTAGGGTTTAGCTCAAAGTATCTGAAGCTACCATAGGCTGGAAGCAGAACCATGATGCAAGAAGCATTCCATGACTCATAGTCGGGCGGAGTTCTCATTCTTTGCAAGCCGTCGGAGTGAATAGAATCGCTTGCTGCGTTTGTGATCGCCCTCGACACCCTGAATCCTAAACCCCTAAAGTCGTAATCCCTGAACCCTCAACCCAAAAACCTCAAACCTTAGATCCTAAAACTTGAACGAACACGTGCGATGAACATGAGCCCCTCAAACCCAGTGAAAGCAAAACGGCGGCGCAGGCCCGCGAGCCACCGAGCCAATCCTGGTGACTCTCCGGTACTGTTTCGGGTCTGGGGTTTAGGGTTTAGGGCTGTCTACCTGTATCCTTCGGTCCAATACTTCCACTGCTGCGGGGTGCAGCGAGCGGCTCTGCAACGGCTGTGCGCTGAAAGTGTTCGCTTGGCTATGTCCACTGCGGACCAAACCTTGAACCCCCAAACCCGTACACCCTAAACCTTAAACCCTACCCCCTAAACCTTAAACACTAAGCCCTAAACTTTAAACCTTAAACCCTAAACAATAAAACTTAAAACCTTAAACCCTAAACCCTGAACCCTTTGAAGCTGCGATCTTCGTCTTCTTTCGGGAGACCCAGGCTCGGAGATTGGATTCAGGCCAGCTTTTGCAGAGGGCAGACAAGTTAAAGGCTTGAACTCCCAAAACCCTAAAACCCTAAACCCTAAACCCCCCCTAAACCCTTTAAAACCCTAAACCCTAAACCCCCCTAAACCCTAAAACCCTAAACCCTAAACCCTTCCACAGCCTTTTTCTACCGCATACAACCGCACCTTCGTGTCGTTGCCTCCGGCAGCCAGCACTTTACCAGACCAGGCCACTGCGCGGATGGGTTGCTGGGAGTGACTGAGAACTGACATCCTGGGTTCTTGTCAAGGGATTTAGCTTCAGTTACCATGATAAAGAAATCATATCATTTACTATAGATCCCCAATATGGCTCACTATGGTAACTTAAATTAAACCCCTTAACAACCCAGCATCAGCTTCAGGTCACGAACGTCCGTCACCTTGTACACGTACACTTTTCCGTTCGCGCTCCCTGCGGCAAGCCTTTCATCAGAAAATGCCACAGAGAGGACAGCTTCCTGGGCATCATTGCGGCTCTTCTGGTACAAATGTCTCCACACACCCATCAAAGCGAAAGCGTTCAACGACACTCTCCCATCAGCACTCCCAGACGCCAGGTACTTTGCTGACAAAGCCACAGCTTTGACGTCCGGGACGAATTTGTCCAACGTAGGACGCAGCTCTCCGTGCAAATACACGCGGACAATCGAGTCCGTGCTCGCTGTAGCAGTCTCGTTCTCACTGCATGCAACAGCCGTAACCGTAACAGGTGATACACCACCTGGCAATGATTGCAGAGGCTTCAGCGTTAATTTTCCATCACGTGCTTCAAGCTTCAATATATCCAATCTCCCGTTGCGGCCGCCAGCAGCCAGGGTTTCACCACACCACGCCACCCCTGTGGCAAGACTGTCGTGTCGAACTGCCCGCAACTCCAGGTAATTATGGGCACGGTGATACACCAAAATCTTGCCATTCGCAGTGCTGACCGCCAGATACTGCGCACCAGGCGACGCTGCCAATGAGAGGATGCTTGTCTTCGTGGCTTGCGTTAGCGTTGCTCGCAGCCAATAATGTTCCGTTCTGTCTTGCTTGAAGAGCTTCTCATACACCCGCAAGCCACCGTCGTCCCCTGCAGCTGCCAGGTACTGATGATGGTGTGTACCATACGCAAAGACCACTGCGTTGATTGTTGCTTCCGCCTCATCCCGCACGGTCTGAACGAGTCCATACTGCTCCTTATCGGGCCAGGCAGAACGCTCCAGCTCAAGCATGCCAGCTTCTTGACAGTGTCGCAACACATCCGTGCGCCCGTCCGGCTCCCCCGGCGCCTCACGAAAGCAGAGCCTTACTCCAGGCCACTCAGAGACTTCGTAAGGAAGCAGCAATTCGAAAATCGAAGTCTCCCTGGCGCTCTGGTTCACAAAAACCACGGAGTCAGCTGGGGCATGGCCGCACGCAAAGCGAGCGGACTGTGCCAGCAGACTGTCGCCCCTGCCCAGGAATTCACCCTCCAGCTTCACTGTCAACAAGGGCCCATCCTGAGTTGCTTGCATGTCGCTGCTCGTTCGGCTTTTGTCCAGTTCCCCATAGCCACGGAGCGGGCAGGCAGCGTTCACTACGAACCTTTTGCCAGAAGATTTCCCGATATCGGCAACTGCACGCACTGCATCCAGCAACTCCACCAAGTTCATGGGCGTGGAATAGGGCGGTAGGCGGTGGACCATGGGAGCAGATAGCGGGACTGGGAGCTTCTCCTCTAATAGTAACAGTAACAGTAATAGTAATAGTCTAATAGTAATAGTATAATATAGTAATAGTATAATATAGTAATAGTAGAATAGTAGTAGTAACAGTAATCTTCTCCTCTAAGTACATGGGGTTCATGTCCACGATGCGAACTTTCAGGCTCCTGCTGATGAGTCCCGTTGCTCGGTCTGCCACCATCTCCCATGCATCCTGCATGAATTCCTGCTCCTCTGACAGCAGAAATGCCCTGAACTCTTCGATCCACTTGCTCATTAGCTGCTCTTGGGTGGCATACGGCATCCAGGGAACGAAGTTTATGATGACGTGCAGCTTCCCAAGAAATTGGGAGCCGAAGGCTTTCCTGTACTGTTGCAACATGTATCTTCGGATGCCCAGCTTGCGGCGAATGGCGCCGTTGACAACCCAGAAGACAGCATCCAGCCCTTCTGTATCAGCCAAGTAATTGATGGTTTCGCTGAACTGTCTCTCGTCCGCGGCTGGGCCCTCCGTGTCACCAAAGCCGGGAATGTCGAAGACGTTCAAGCGAGGTTGCAACTCATCTCCGAAGGCATGGCCACTAATCTCAGAGACATTTCTCGTGTGAGAACTCCAGCTGTTGGAGTACCTGCACGACGCATTCATCGTCAAGAAGCGACATGCAGACGACTTACCTGCCCCGGTGAGTCCAGTCAAAAGGATGTTCGTCTGCTCCAGATCGTTTCTCTTCTGGTGACGCCTGTAAAAATCGTAGGTCTCTTTAAGCCTGGGCTCTTGTTAAAGGATTTTATTTAAGTTACCATAGTAAGGAAACTCTATTATTTACTATAGATCCCTATTATGGCAGCTTAAATAAAAAGCCCTTAACCCCTAAACCCTTATAGAACCCTTAAAGGAACCCTAAATTGAACCCTTATAGATCCCTAGCAAGCACCCAGAAGCAGGGAGTTCCTTTCCCGTCGGAGACTTCCTACCTCGGGCGTCGCGTCCAGCTTCCGCTGAAGGTCTAAGACCTCCTGGAGATGAAACCTTGGTTCCCCCTCAACGCCCTTAGGGGGGTTTAGGGGTTTAGGGTTTAGGGTGTAGGGTTTAGGGGGTAGGGTTTAGGGTTTAGGGTTTAGGGTGTAGGGTGTAGGGTCTAGGGCTAGGGTTAGGGCTTAGGGTCTAGGATTGTATGGGCCGGGTTTGGGGTTTTGGGCTTCCCCACAAACTTACTTCAATCAGGCAACCCCCAAAGAAAAGTCGAGGTTACTACCCCTAAACCCTTAACTTTCCTAAACCCCTAAATCCTAAACCCTACACCCCTAAACCCTTAAACCCCCAAACCCATAAATCCTAACCCCTAAACCCCTAGCAACCCCTAAACCCTGAACTGGCAGAACTGGGAGCAGCTCAGAGTTGCGAACCTCCAGCATCAGCCGCAGGGGCTTCTCCAGCCGCTCGCTGCCAAACTTCATGGACAACTCCGCCGAGAGATCACAGGCCTTCAGGGCCTTCATGTTTAGGGAAGTTGGTCTTCGGAAAGGCTAGGTCTTCGGGTTTAGGGTTGCAGTGGTCGCAGGCCTTCGAACACCACTGCTGAAAATCTGAGATCGTGCAGGTGATCTGCTCAGCTGAAGAGGCTTTGCAGACCGGATTTCCGCGTGCGGAGTTGGTCGTCGTTGCAAGTGTCGAGGTTCGCAGATCGACGTCAAAGAAACGCCGGTCGGCCGTGAAATCGAAGCTTACCTGGGTTCTTGTTAAGGGATTTAATTTGGGTTACCAAAATAGGGATCTATAGTAAATAAATACCCTCGGCCAGTGAGGCGGGGTCGTGGAACAACCATTATAGTCCTTAAAACCGGGCTTGAATTGGTGTCTTCCAGGAGTTAACGCAGACCATTTTCGTCCTACCCTTTTTTGGTCCCTGGACCATTCTAGTCCCTCGCTCTTTTCAACTCCCTGGAGCCCACCATCCCAGTCGGCAAAACCGAGGCTATGTAAATAATATGGTTTCCTTAGTATGGTAACTTAAAAGAACCCAGTTGCAGCCTCCCAGGCCCCTTGGAACCTCTCGCTCGGGAATTTGCCTCTGAACACAGCGGGCTGGCCGCTCACAACAGCATTCCTGCTCATCGTCCCAAGCGTGATCTGAACCTTCGGGAGATCTACCACGGCCACGTAGACGGTGCGAGTAAAGAATCCACACAGCTTAAAGGAGCTCCGCATGCCGAATTTCTCTCGCGACAGCTCCATGGTGAGCTGTTGGGAGTGGAGCCGCATGGTCGCTTTCCTGCGCAGAGGCTCCGAACAGCTGCCGCCTGGGCATACATAAAAGGAGCTGGCCGTGGATGTGTCTGCAATCAAGCGCAGAACCACCTGGTAGGGCGGCTGTCGGCTGTGGACGGGGCTCAGAATGCACATGTAGCAAAGAACATGAAGAACGTAAACTCGTCTTTCTTGCAAACGAAACCTTCTCACAGGGTTGAGCTTCGGCAGCGAAAATCCAAACACGATCCTTCTGAAGGGCAACTTGATGCCGCGATGGTGACGGGTGGAGGTGAAAGTTAGGTCAAAAAGACATGATCAACCAAAAAGACCACTCGGTGTGTTGACAGACTTGGATGGGAGGAAAGTTGCATACGTCGACGAGGGCTGTTTCTCTGTATTGCAAGACCTCTCCTTGCGGTGATGAGGTGCGTGAGAAAGCTATGGAAAGTTGGTAAGCAAAACAGGATTTGTCGAGCCTTTCCGTTATGCCTTTTGATATGGCAACAGAAAAGGGTTCGACAGGAAAGCTCGCAATAGCCTGCTCAAGACACAGCACATATTAAAGCCACACTAATTGGCCTAGCAGATGTCCAATGTTCTACCATGTCTCACGAGAACATGGGACAACGCTCAGATACCCCGGCGGACGGATAACCTACCACCACCTGCTCTTCACCCTCGTCCGGCACGATCCAGTAGTTCACCTTGCCCCTATCCTCCTCGAAGAAATGGCCTCCATGAACTTCGAAGTTGTTGATCTGCGGCGTGAAAAGCCTCTTGTAAATCTGGAGCATTGCGGCTGGGAGATACACCAGCAAAGCTAGAAAACCGACAACCAGGAGCAGGTGTACTGGCAGCGCACCACGGCGGTGAGACATGAGAGCGGGGGCTTTTTCTACCAGCGAAGGGAGATCCGCGAAAAACTTGTCAAACACGTCAGGCTCCAGTGCTGGGCTTGAGACGCTGACCTCGTCTGTCCTGTTGCGAGACGCGAGCTCAATGCCTTCTTCCCTTGACGGTTGACGGACTGCCCAGATCTTCTGGCGTATCCATGCCTGAAACCATTGAACCTGGTCGTTGTCTTCTCTTTCCATCAGCAGGAAAGTCGGAAGTGGTCGCGCGTTTCGCATGAGCCACTGGCATTCATGCCATCGAACCTTTGGCGACCGCACAAGTCCATGCAGGCTCGTTAAGTACAGCACCAGCGGCACCACGCGGCGGATACCTTCTAAAGGCACGTCTTTCAAAAGCATTCTGTTGAACACCACACTCTGCCAGAGCTCCACGAACAGCAATGCCAAGTTCACGAAGGCCAAGAAAACCGTAGAAACTCCAATGCGATTGTGCCTAATGCTTTTGGCAGGGAGTTGGAGCCCGAAGCCTTGCGACATGGCTTTGTCAATGGCTATCCGCCGCAAGTAATCAGCGAGCATAAACGATGCGCTCGCGAGCACGGCGCTGCAAGTGAAAGCAGTGATGGCGAACATCGAAACCCATAGTATCACAGAGCCGTCTCGGAGGGAGACCTCGCTGATAGATCGCTTGAAGGCGATGTATTGGAATGCAATAAGACCGGCAAGGCCAGGGGCATGGCTAGCCAGTGTGTTGATGGCCAGCTTGTACAACGGCTGCATCTGATACACTCCATTGTCAAAGGCCATGTCGCAACCCGGCAATCGAATTCGCTCAGGAAGCGGAGAGGCCTAACGGTCTAATGCATTTCATGGGTTGTGTAAGTGGGACTCGCGTGGCAGCGATGCTTTCCTGCTTGATAAGAATGTCTGCGAAGCTCGCATAAGAGCTTGTGGTACATATTGGTGGTATTAAGAAACCCTACGGAACACGATAGGTATTTGTTTCCTCACCCAAAACAAATTATTCAGGGATCATGAAAGGAACGGACGGCTTTCTGCATCTGCTTCACCAACGAATTGCCACATCGCCGAGGGTCGAGGCCATACGCCGAGGGGTTAGTTCAAGGTTTAAGGTTCCGGGTGCACCCTAAACCCTAAACCCTAAACCACATGGTTGACTGCTCACCAGACTCATCCCAAAAGCCCGCAACCACGACCCCACCCAGAGTTAATTACGTCAAAAAAGGAGCTCTGAACGTGGACCTTGAGCTCTTGGAAAGAACCGCGAGCAACAACCCCGTTTCACTGGCATGCCGTGAGCATCCGGGGAAGCATGCGGAGGAGATTGCAAAATTCCGCAGGGAAATGTAAAGTAAGGGTTTTATTCAGGCTCACCTCTGAGCTAATAAGAACTCAACGGATGCTGCGAATGCACCTACAAGTAGCTGAAGCTCAGTGCAGTGGGCCTAAGGCTTCACTGGGCCTGGACAGATGTGCTTTCGGCTCACCTTTGTTTGGCGGAGCTGACATGAAGAATCACACCAGCAGATGTCAAGCCATGGGACACAACATTTCACAGGCATGCTGCGTGGACATGTAGGATCGAGATTGAGCGCAGCCTAGCCTACCGGGAATCAAGACGCCCAGCCTACTGCACGATGAAACTTCAGCTCGCACTCGCACGCTTATGACTCGGAGCCCTGTCACGCAACACGTTAGGCAATTTTTGCAGCCGGTGCTTCGACGGGCCGCTCCGCAGCGGGCAGAGCGCCTGAGATCTTGGCCCTTTCTGTGAAGTTTAGGGTTTAGGGTGGGCCCGGACAAACAAGGAGATCCGAGTGTAGAGGCCTCAAAAGACTGAAACTGAAGTACAGCCCCAAGAAACCAGGAGGACCCACACAGGCAGTTGCAGAACACATCCCTTGGGGACTTAATAGGGGCCGTAAAGTTCAATAGGGTTTTGGAGCCCATTACACAAGGAACCGGGAGGACTTCTGTTGCAGAATTCATCCCTAGGGGACTTAAGGCTCCAGAGACCCTGGGATTTTAGAAACCCAGACCTTCCAAAATTCCGTATTTGAGGAATATGCCTTAAATCATATTAGGGGTCCTACTATGATTTAAGGCATGTTCCTTAAATAAGGGATTTTGGAAGGTCTGGGAATGTGGAGCTTCGGGTCTTTCGTTTCAGCTCTAGGGCAGCGAAGTATAGGCACCAAGCAGACCATGCAGTTCAGTGTTGTTTAGGGTTTAGGGTTTGCTGTACCCTCCGCCCAAAACGACCTGCTTGTGGGCGTTCGTGAAGATTGCCCCAAACGAGGCCAGGCTGCCCTGGAAGCCTGTGCCTCACAGCTTCAGGGTTTAGGGCTTGGGGTTTAGNCCCTCCGCCCAAAACGACCTGCTTGTGGGCGTTCGTGAAGATTGCCCCAAACGAGGCCAGGCTGCCCTGGAAGCCTGTGCCTCACAGCTTCAGGGTTTAGGGCTTGGGGTTTAGGGTTTGGGGTTTAGGGTTCAGGGGTTTGGGGTTTTTCCCTCCTACCTTACCTAGCAAGGACCTGCACTGCAGGGTAATGGAGTTTGGGATCCAGGGTTTAGGGGTTTAGGGTTTACAGCGAATCCCAGAAAGTTGGAACATGGGTTTAGGAGGATTCGTGCTGGGATCCCTTATACTTTGCCTTAAGGGCATGGGGAGAATGATGTTCCAAGTTTCTGGCTTCTACTATAGGCGGGTCTAGGGTTTAGGGGGTTTGGGGCTTCAGGGTTCAGGATTTTGCATTTAGGGTTGGTCAGGGTATGCATCCTACTTAATTCACAAACGCGTCCACGCAGTTCATTCAATCT
>BGNK01002661.1:10930-16502 GCA_003297005.1 Symbiodinium sp. clade A Y106
CCACTGAGCAGTACTCTCTGTATTCTGTACTGGTGAGCTGCTGAACTACTGCCTGCCAAGCGGCAAGCGACAATGGGTTTTTTTTTAGAGTTGATAGCTGATTATCTTCATCTTCTACAAGTGAGAAGGTGCGCAACGTGACCAAGCAAAATCCTGGTCGCCTTATATAGTCAGCCTTCCCATTTAGCGGCACTGGTCATCTCCTTGCTGCGCCGGCCTTGGTCGCTGACGATGCTGATGACCGACTTTCGATAGTAGTCGAAGTCTTCCTCTGCCACCTCGAGCTGGGCAGCATGCAGCAAGGCTGCAAGCTTGTTCGCGGCGTCCGNGCGCCGGCCTTGGTCGCTGACGATGCTGATGACCGACTTTCGATAGTAGTCGAAGTCTTCCTCTGCCACCTCGAGCTGGGCAGCATGCAGCAAGGCTGCAAGCTTGTTCGCGGCGTCCGCGCAGCCTTGGAAGCTCCAATGGGTGAACATGCAAAATACCCTGGGCCAGGCCGGACCTAGGTAGTTCCATGGAAATCTCATGATTGCATGCCACCACTCTTATCGCCGGGAGTTTTCGGATCCTTATCCTTTTCTGGGTCGATTTTTGGGTTTAGCTTCACGTGTTGGGCCTTGGGATTGAAGCCTGGCGTGTTGAGTATTGGGTATAAGGTTTAAGGACGTGGTTTGTAGGGATAGGGTTTTTGCCATCTAATGTGTAAGGCTTAGAGTGTAACTGTAACGTTTCGATGTAGGGTTTCTATGAAATGCTGTTTACGAAATGCCGAACCTGTAGCCTGTAGCCCCTAGCCCCTAGCCGAGAAAATAAATGATCTGTCAGCCTCGATCGTGATCTGATAGCATTCGTCCACAATCAAGACATGCCTTTGAAATGCCGTCGACTCGGGACCCGACCCTTCCCTAGACAAACTGGCGGCAGCNGCGCCGGCCTTGGTCGCTGACGATGCTGATGACCGACTTTCGATAGTAGTCGAAGTCTTCCTCTGCCACCTCGAGCTGGGCAGCATGCAGCAAGGCTGCAAGCTTGTTCGCGGCGTCCGTGCAGCCTTGGAAGCTCCAATGGGTGAACATGCAAAATACCCTGGGCCAGGCCGGACCTTGGTAGTTCCATGGAAATCTCATGATTGCATGCCACCACTCTTATCGCCGGGAGTTTTCGGATCCTTATCCTTTCCTGGGTCGATTTTTGGGTTTAGCTTCACGTCTTGGGCCTTGGGATTGAAGCCTGGCGTGTTGAGTATTGGGTATAAGGTTTAAGGACGTGGTTTGTAGGGATAGGGTTTTTGCCATCTAATGTGTAAGGCTACGAGATGCCTAACCTGTAGCCTGTAGCCCCTAGCCCCGAGCCGATAAAATAAATGATCTGTCAGCCTCGATCGTGATCTGATAGCATTCGTCCACAATCAAGACATGCCTTTGAAATGCCGTCGACTCGGGACCCGACCCTTCCCTAGACAAACTGGCGGCAGCNAAAATAAATGATCTGTCAGCCTCGATCGTGATCTGATAGCATTCGTCCACAATCAAGACATGCCTTTGAAATGCCGTCGACTCGGGACCCGACCCTTCCCTAGACAAACTGGCGGCAGCAGCCTAGTGCAACAAACCATGCGCAAGCCAATCCCAGCACCAGAGTGAATGTCAAGCTCGTTTCCATTTCCAGGCTCCGAGTCCTCGGCAATGTCGTCCAACGCCAGCACGTTCCCCGCACTCATGACGTCGATCAGCTGCTTCCGCTTAGTCATGGCAGCATTTCCGTGTTTGCCGCACCTGGTGGATGCTTTGATAAGCTTGCTAACTTTAGAGTTGGTGACAGTTGGTGGCTGCACGTATCTGTATTCAACTTCAGCTCAGCACCAGGACTGGTAGGCAGTACACGGAAGCCGAGTGCCCGGCTCCAGAGTCACTTCTTGACAAAGGAGGAGGTCTTGTTTGACAGGCGAACTATCCAGACCTGAGAAACTTGGCCGATGGATCCCGCCGGCTGGGCCGACCGGCCCAAAGCCACAAGCCTAACCTACCCCTATCCTACCCCGCGGCCCGTGACTAAACTCGGAAAGGACGTCCAACACTGCATAGATCATAGCTTCACATCAGAGAACTTGACCCTGGGCCGGGGCCGGGGCCCTTAGGCCGAGGCCTTACGGTCCGAAATCTAAGCCGATGGCCTGGTACCACAGAAACACTAAATAAAGCGCAATGACAAGGGGAAAGTGCAGAGCGAGCGACACAATTGCACGAAGAACTGCTGCTTGTGCTCTCGGCGCGACTTCCATTGCTGTCTTCGCAACAACATGTGTGCGAGCTCAAGTTTCGTTTTGGCCCTGTGGATCGTTGCAGCAGATGGCCCTTTCAACTCCATCGTGTCTTCTGTAACTTCTATATCTGCGGAACCACACACAAGAGTGACAGCCGCCTGGATTGCCCGACCGACCTCATGACTACTTCGTATCTGCGTACCCCTTGGATGACTGGAGGGGCCATGAGTCAAAACCCAGTAAGCCCCCTCATTCGCATAAACGAAGCAATAACTTCGAAACAATTACCAAACTCAGAATGGCCCAGGCACAGTTTCATGAAATTGAAAAGCTGCATCAAGGAAAAGGCTGGATGGCCAACTTTCATCCTGACGGCTGGAGCGAACGAAAACTTCGTTTGCTCGGCCACGTCCTCGGTTGCCCCAATCCTACGTGGCTATGAACTTCGCTGTCGCTGGCTTGCGGCAACGGGAATATCCCGATGAATCTACGAACCCTACACATCTAACTTCCGAACCATGGACCATGAAGCAACAAAGCTTAGCAAGTGCAGGTTCGCGCTTGCGCCGCTGAGCCATGTCCGAAAAATTCGTAAATACCCGGTCGTCCAGGACACGCTTGCTGCGGCAACGAGGTCACGCAAGCCACGACAAAAGGCAGAGACCTGCAACAGACGTGATAATAGTCGAAAGTGTCGAATATAGGGCCTAGTCCTGGGCAAGGTCAGGGATCACAACTTTTCAGCGTCATTATCTGACACTGTAGTAAAACTCCGCTTATTTAATTACACTTGGGCGCTTTAGGACTGTAGGATTGTAGAATGTAAGGTCGGGTGGGTACGTCGGGTCTTTGGGTGGAGGGTTTTTGGGGTGGAAGACTAGATTCCACTTATAATTGTCAATTCCGCCAGTACAATAAAGACCTGCTCGCGAAAAGCTTCCATCACTTCTTTTCCATCTGCGGTCCACGAGTCCATGTAATTATGCGACAGTGCACACACCGAGGCAGACTTTCACGGCCTTGAGGTAAGAACATGGTTGGAAAATATGGATTCCCATCTGTAACTGTAACTCTATAACTCTATAACCAGTCACTCCTTTGTCCCTCGGCCGTGCCGCGTGGCTGCAGCTGCTGTTCATGAATCATGAATGATCACAACATGTCGGATGGATGGCCAGCATAAGAAGCTGCCAATAAGACAGCCCCAAGCGGCAACTTTGGGCATGTGCAAAAGACGATGGTGAGCCTTCCCCTTTGTACGGATCGTTGAGGCTTCTACATGAAACCCTAATTAAATCCTAACCCCTGAAACCCGAAACACCTATACCGGGCACTCGGGGCCTCGGGGCTATGGGTTTAAGGTATTAGGGTTTAGGTTTAAGCGGTTTAGGGTTTTGGGTTTATGGGTTTCTACTACCGCCTCTCACGTCGCTGGCCTGTCCTCGATTACAAGACACTTTCAAACACAATTGTCCAACCAACACTCGCTCCCAGGCCCAACGATACTTAAAATCAAGACCGCTGTGGGAACCGGCACACACTCTCGGCGTCAGGCCCATGGCACCACAGGTTCAGCGACGTGTCGATGAGGATGACTTGGGAAGCGAAGAGGGCTCGGGGTTCCCGGGAATGCTGATGCAGCCTAGGGTAACCTGAGAAGGTTAGGGCGACCCTGAACACGACCCCGCAACCCCACAGAGAACCCTGCCTGCGCGCTGCCGGACACTACCTCGCTGCCTCGGAGCCCCGGAGCCCCCAAGCCTTCCAAACTCTGAAAAAAGCCCTGAAGCCTCAGAGGACCTGGCCGGCCGCCCCGCCGACCCGTCCCGCGCAGCACCTGCAAAGCAAAGACAATCGGCAACCCGGGCTCGCACGCACGATGCACAAACGACGCACTCACTGGGTTCGGGGGGTCCAACTACCGGGGATGAACAAAGGTTCGGATGCCTTNTGCAAAGCAAAGACAATCGGCAACCCGGGCTCGCACGCACGATGCACAAACGACGCACTCACTGGGTTCGGGGGGTCCAACTACCGGGGATGAACAAAGGTTCGGATGCCTTAAAAGCTGAGAACGCACTCACTGGTTTCGGGTTTCGGGGGGTCACCAACTACCGGGGATGAACCTACGGGGTTTAGGGCGGCAGGGCGAGAGCTTCGGGATTCTACGGGGACTCGCACAGATGCGCACTCACTTGCAAGACACTCGCTGGGAGACGGGGAACAACCTACTGCGGGGCCGAATTAAGGGGGTTAAGGTGCCCTCAACTCTCAACGCCTAGGGGATCAGGAACCCGGGGCTTAGGGCCGGGCAAAGCACGCGACACACTTTTGAAACACACCCCTCGGACAGTCAGAAAAACGGATGCTGCACTTGATCATAGCCCAAAAGGCCGTTGAAGGTCGGCCCACCAGAGCAGATACGGCACTTGATCACAGCCCAAAAGGCCGTTGAAGGTCGGCCCAGAGGCAGAGCAGATACTGCAGTTGATCATAGCCCAAAAGGCCGTGGAAGGTGGGCCCAGAGACTGCACCAAATCACGAAGCACGACGCCTCTTGGCCCTGGGACCGGGAGCATCCGACTCCGACTCTCCATCGCTGATGGTCTCCAAGTCCCTGCAATCCGCAAGGCAAGGTTAGCAACCAAGATTCAAGTGTTAAACCGAATCAGAATCAAAACATATCACACCGTCTGAACCCTGGGCCTCCTAGAAGGAGGGCCACTGTCACCACGCTGGCGTTGTGCCCTGCCGATCACGCTGCTGATGAACGCCTTGTCGGTGGCTCCAGAAAAGGCATGAACATCATTGATCACCCGCCGCATCACTGCATCGCTGTACTGAGCCATCTGGAGCAGCAACTGAGCCTGAACAAGATTTACATCCGAAGTTCAAGCCAAACTCAAGCCCAACGGCCTACCTTGTTTAGGCAACTTAGGCAAAGTTAAAGTGGCTCCCGGCTCCCCCACCTTGTAATCACCAGCTGGGCCAAGACGACCCCTCTGCAAAAGCAGCTCTCCCACGTACTTGCGCATCTCTGCCACAGTTGGCGGCGCCGGTGCAGCAGCCATGGGCCGAAACAAATGGATGCCACGGCTAAACCTTATAACCCATAAGTGTTACTTAGCTTAGCAACTCAAGCAATTTGCAAGTTGCCACCCCCAGGCCCCCGGGCCAGGCAGCCTGGAATTCCTGGAATGAAAAGTGAAGAATCTCGACATCTCGAACCCAGGTTAAACACAAGACTCGTTGGAGCCATGAGCATCGGAATCCACAGCACGAAAGATCGATCTTCCAGTGTGACTG
>BGNK01002661.1:27752-81806 GCA_003297005.1 Symbiodinium sp. clade A Y106
GTGAAACAGTGGAGCGGAATGATGATAGCATCAAATAAATCTCCACGAGAATGAAAGTAGTGTAACATAAGCTCGGCATTGCAGAAATCTCCACGCTGCAACAAACGAAACTTGCGAAGCCGTGCATCTTGACGAGAGTGTACTGAAATAGAGGTAGATCCGATATAAAAGCGTTTACGCTGTAGAAGAGCACCACATCGGTAGTTCCAACCTCGCTTTTTGGTGAGCGGCATGATCATNATGATCATCACATAGACGGTGTTGCTGGACTGAAACAAATCGGAGAAATCTTGAAGACTCAGTCCTCGTAAATGATGGAGTCTTCGTTGCCACGTCTTGATGTGCAATGCTTGAGAACAGCTCCGGAAAATGCCCTGTATAAAGATAAAAGCAGCTAACACACGTGCGGGTATACAAAGTGAAATGTAATCGCTCACGTCAAAACAAAAGTTTAATAAGATCATAAGTCCATGAAGTAATAGGGAGACAGTCAGGCCAAAGGGGAGACCCCGAGCAAGGAAGCTAAGACACCGGAGGCGAACACACCTTCAGCTGATCCGGCATCGACGACCTTGCCAGCAACGCCTACGCAACCTAAGGCCCTTGGACCACAGCCTGCTCCACAAGCAGCAGCAACAGGCCGAGGCCGCGCCGGAAGTCCGGCTGGACCCAAAGCGTCAACGGCTCCTCCTATCACTGCCCAGCAGCTGTTCAAGGAAGTCCAGACGGTACAAGGGGAAGTGAAGGCCCTTCACGCGGATGTGAAAGGTATCTCTGCACGCATGGATGAATTCAAGACCTTTGCTGCANTTGGGCCCATGTCGGCCAACATCCAATCGGCTATGCAGTCGATAGATGCTGGATTCAAGGAGAATTCCAAGGCCTTGATCAACATATCCAGCAACGTCCGGGGCAACCACGAAGACGGGACCACTGACGCAAGCGCATCCACCTTCCTACAGAGCACCCATTTTCCCGCCTTCGGGCCATGACTCGCGTCCTGCACCGAGCTACGACCCGCATGTCGCTCCGCGAAGCGTGAACTTACAGCAAGCCCTGCCCCTGCATAGTCACAACCCCGATGGTATTACGGTTAGCCCCGATGGCCGCAGCCTCAACATCCCGCTGCGCTAAAGGGCTTACCAAACCGCTGCATGCATTCGGGCTCTGTTCTTTCTTTTGCTTTCGAGTTCGTTAGAACGCCGTTACTTAGGTAACCCTGCCCGCACACGCCTTGCCTCCTGGCATGAGCCTGCGCATGCACTGTTGAATTCACGCTGGACTGCTTTCCTTGCCTTTGCTGGACTGTTTAATTCACCGCTTTCTGCATCTTGGATATGGTCATACCATAATGTTGATGCCTGGCATGCGGACTTTGTGCACAGTACCTTGCGAACTGTTTTACTTGCATGAGACACTGAATAGTCCGATGCATATGCTGTCTGCAACTGCTGTACATCCNTTGCGAACTGTTTTACTTGCATGAGACACTGAATAGTCCGATGCATATGCTGTCTGCAACTGCTGTACATCCCTGCAGCGCGACATCGAGGACGAAGCCCGAGAAAATGCGATTTCCGAAGAGAGGGCCTTTGCAGTATGTCTTTCCCTTGTGAAGCCACCCAACCAACATCAGGCCCGAGGCTCCTTTGTTTCGGCTCAGCATTCCATAGACAGCCAACATGTGGGCTCTAGGAGTTCTGGCCCCTTCACGCGGGGAGACCATTTGCATCCCCTCGAGCCCCGTGAGCTCTCCTTGTGAAGACACGTGTCTTGATGAAATCGATGATGCCGTGGATGACGAGGATGATGACATGGTGATGATGCCTTGTCAGTCAGAGCGTACCTGTGTGACCACGGGTCGTAGTCACTGTCGGGCCACATGTCAAGGACCCCTTGAGTCGAGACCCCGCCTAAATCTTCAGACCCCCACAAGGCCTCCTCACGAACCTTGGTACATGGCATGCCATGACTTTCCCTCGTCCTCGTCCCTACACCCTGCTGAAGTACATGCATTTCACCTCCTACTCAAATCGTCCCCCCCTATGAAGGCAGACATACTAGATCTCTTCGGTATGCTCCCCAAGTCCTACTTGCGCAATACTACACATGGAACACATGTCGTTAGTGGGGCCTCGCCTAGGAGCCCGAATACAGGACTCAATCATAGTCATGACATGCCCTTTATGACTATGGCAGTGAATAAGCTTATGGCATCAATGTGTCCTACACATTTGTATTCATCCTTCGTTCTCCGACGTGGGTGTGTGGCTGAAGTACACCGTGATTATCGTAACGGGCCCAATCCTAGCTGTTTTATTGCCTTGACACCTTGTCTCCCGGGCGAGGGACTGTGGGTCAGGGATATTGCTGGCAACGTTTCTCTTCCCTTCAAAGGACAGGAACTGTTGGGGACAGTACGCCATATCGAGGAACCTTTCATCTTCGATGCTAGGAACAGGTTACACGCAGGTTTCATACTGCCCGAATCCAACCCTGACAGCCGTGTCACCCTGGTTACCTTCACATCGATACACTGTTGTACTTTGTCCACACATGTACGACAATCCCTACTGAATCTTGGGTTCCCGGTACCTTCGGAAGCAGCCATCAAACGTGCCTTGTACGGCCCTACAGATTGTTCCCTGCCCCGTTTTCGCCAACTAACCATGGCAGAGGCAGTCCTGCTACCTTCCCAAACCCTCGAGGCACACGAAGTCATTGAAATCCTGGATAGTCCATAGTGCGACGTCTTGGTCCAAGCAGTGAACCTACAAGTAGCCTTCGTTAGGCGGTGGTGCGTGAGTGAACTCCGTGTAAGATGGAGGACGCTCACATTGAAATTGTTCAGCCCCGACACCTCCGCCCTTTCATACCCTTGGCTGCCCAGGAGCTTCAGGATAACCTTGACCGCATGCCTTTCCCCCTTGCAGTATGGTATGCCAACGAATTCAGGTATGTCATTCGACAATATAAAAAGTCCTGGCACTGGTATTATGCCCGTGTCCCCGACCTTTGGACATATCTAGACTCGTTGGATCATGCAATTTCTACCTACCCGGATGTGGTAGGACAGGTGCCTCTGACGGCACACGCATCCCCTGAGGATGCGCGCTGCCTTCAGGGTGTTTTCATGGAAAATTGGGGTAGATTGGATTGCACGGCCGAGGCACTGGTCTGGGCATTCCTTCGGGTACATCTTCCGTGCTGGGGTTTGATTCTGTCGCCGGCGCCTATCGAAGGTTTACATGAGTAAGGTTCACTGGTGTCGTAGCAAAGGAGTTTTTGGAGGGCGGCCCATCAGATTTTCGGCTGGCCACTTACTTTGGAAATGCTGGCAGGTCTTGGCCTCGCGTTGCAAGTCGAATTCAATTCCGGATTGCTTTTCCTTGCTTGCACTGCTGGACTGTTTTTCCTTGCTATGTACTGCCTGCACTGCCTTTTCCTTGCCCTGATTCTGTGCACGATGATGACTGATGATGGTGCATGATTTGTTCGATACTTGCTTCCTTTCTCCACTTCCGAATACATTATCTCACTTATATAACTTATATAGTCTCCCCAGCACCTTGCCCCTTTAGCGGAAATTCCCTTCCCATATGGTAACCTTAAGACGAAACCACTATCCCACGACCAGCGCGGGAAGCCATGGCAAACCTGGATGGGACGCCGAGACTGTCGCTACTTCCTGGGCCTGTTTTCTCGCTGGACCTTCGCCGGACCCCGACAGAACCCTGTAGCCTTTCTCTAACATGATTGGAATGACAAATATTGGGGACACAGAGACCTCCAGCGTCGCTAGATGCTTGTTTTCTCTGGCATGATGCAAGCATCCTGCAGGAGCAGTACAGTGAACATGTGTGTCTTAGGGGCACAGCTGCATTGACCTGGGCGGACTGACAGGTACTCGCGGCCCTATTTGCTCTCTGGGGATCGTCTGGTGTGAGGAGCAGTGCACAACTTTACCGAATGTGCAGCAGCACGACGGGTCTTGAGGGAGATCCTGACCCCAGACGCTGCTTGTTTCAGGCTTGCAGTTGCCACACTTGAATATAACCAGAAGAAAATGGGGCTGAAGATACGCTGTCCTGGGACTTCCGCGGAATGCTTTTCGTACCGAAGTGTGTAACTCTGGCTACCGACGCGCTGGGTGTGAGTTTTTGAATATCCGGAGTTGACAATTGGGGAAATTCCGCATGGTCTACACCGACATTGCTCGGCTTGACACTGGCTGACAATTTTTGGTGACACCCTGCAATGGGAACCTCCCCTACACCGTCCTGAGCCCGGTCGTAGTATCTGAGTCACCTGTAGATTCCTGCTGCCTGCATGTATAGAGCCTGACCGTTGAGGACTCCATGTCCTGCATAATTAGGGTTCACAAGGCAGTGTATGCTTCCCCTTGTCTGTCTTCACTATGCTGATCCTTATTTTGGATTGGTTGCTTACATTTTCCTGTGAACTTTGGGCATACTGAGTATCCCCTCCTTGCATTTGTCTCGTTGTAGTGCACTGTGACGAACACACCATAAAGTGTGGTGAGTACCGTCTGATCCTTTCTTGTCTTGCCTCGTGCCTGGGCTCGAGGCTCGGTCGAGAGTACTTTGCGACTAGGTAGTTCTGGGGGCCTTTGACTGGGTGTCATGAGTGGCCTTAACTTGTGTTCTGTTCTCTCCTTGACCCAGTCAGACGGCTCCGAACTCACTCTAGGCCTTTGGGGCATAAGCGAAAGGCTGCATCCGATGGTAATGAGTGGAATGCTTTGCTGTTGGGAGAACTCGAGTAGGTGTAATCGTGGCACTAAGTTGGTGTGCTTGTTTTTCGGGACCGACTCGAGTAATCCAGTGAACCGACCGCGCGAACCAAGAACCTCGTCTGGCAGTGTCCGAGTTGCGAGAGCGTAATGCTAGAATTTCGTTGCAAGGTATCGGGGCGTCCGAAACACAAAATTTCGACCCTAAAGCCCAGAGCAGGCAATCCTACACGCTGAGGCCCCAATCCCCGTCCCCACTTCAAGCCTGAACCCCTTAAAGCCGGAAGCTTCGGCCAATGGCATCCTCGGCCACCCGTACGGTCCGCTCGGCCGTTAGCAAAATCATTAGCACCTTTACCGACACTGGTTCCGACTCTCGGCTGCCTCCAAACTTCCATGTGTACTTGCATATAAATATATTATATATATATATTTATTTATTTGTATGTATATACATATATATGTATGTACGGAAAGCATACATCTACACACACACATACACGAACACACATACACACATACATACACACACACAGAGGATAGCACAGGCACATGTACGCGCAAATGTATATACATGCACACATCCACGCTTGAATGCATGCACACGCACTCATACATACATATACACATGCATGCATACATACACGTACTTACACATACATGCAGATACATACTCATACATACACATGCGTACACATACAGACATAGTCATGTATCTCTATAGATAAACATAAACATGCGTGCATACATACATACAGACATACACACGGACAGACAGACAGACATACAGACATGCATACAGGCATGCATACATAACACGTCGGCGCATGCCGAAACAGATACTTATGCAGCTGCAAACCGTATACATTCCTCCTTATCCCTCTCTCTCTCTCTCTCCCCCTCTCGCTCTATCTATGTATATATATATATATATGCATATTATATTGTACACGTACATGACACATAAGCATGTGCATTTTCACCGTGCGTTTACACATGCATGCATTTGCACGTACAACAGTGAACACACAGAAATAGGCATTTTCATAGATTCATGTGTACATGCACCGACAGGTATACATATTGAGAGAGAGAGAGAGGGGTTTGAGACACTTCGGGTGGGCATGATGCCCGGAGGCTTTGACCAGCCTCCATGCCCGGGACAAAGAGAAAGAGAGAGCGAGAGAGAGTTGTGTGCAGAGGTATTGTATTGTGTTGATGTTCCATGTTCTAGCACTTTACAAAATAGTTTGAGTTGCAGCTTGAACACATTTTTGCTGTCGCCCGAAGCCTCATATGCTTTGCAGCTTGTCATGCCGTGTGACAGTCCTTGCCTACTAGTTGCGTGTGCCGAAAAGCCCGAAACTCATGCAGTTTGGGGCACCGGGTTACCAGCTGGCAGGGGGCGTTCGAGCCGGGCCGGGACTAGGCATTGGGTTGTCAGGCTTTGGATCTGCAGAAAGTTCTCAGAAGAAGGCGTGGGCACTTGCAGCTCAGGTGCGCGATCGGTATGTCACCTGAATGCATTTTTGGAGTTTTGCATGGAGGACTTGTGGGGAGGATGGGATGGGGGGTTTAACTTACATGCAAAGACTTATATACGGGGGGACAAGCTTCAACGTGTGACGAAAGATGATCCTCGTTACAAGTACCCAGAAGGGAACTCTGTCGAAGGTTGCAGGGTGCAGGATTCTGAGCTGTGCGTGCGGGTTGTCCTTGATTTTCATTGCTTGGACAAGTGCTATAAGGAGTCGTCCCCTAATGAGGCTGCATCATTACTGGAAGTTCATTCTGAAGAAGCAAGATCAAGATTGAAGTTTTGCGGGCTTCGAGAGCACATCTAAAGGGGCTCCGGACGGGGTTAATGCGTTGAAGCTCGCCGTGCACAGCTCTGAACCTCGATAGCGTTGAACGCAGTGCCCACATGGGATCAGCAGCATCGAAACTTCAATGTCCTGTGCGATAGCTGGGGTCATCTCCTCTGAGGTGAGTTTGGCTTCGCCTGATGACCTCCACCACACGGAGCAGTCGCAAGAGTTTGCGAGCCGAAAGTTTTGGCTCAGCTTAAACCTCCTCTCCATCTGCATCGTTGCTCGGTGGGCATACTGCAGCATGTGACCATACTGACATACCCTAAACCCTAAATCCCTTTACTATGGTACAGCACGTCGAGGTCGTAGTTAGCGTGATTCTGGCGGTGGTCATGTCTTTGCCGGAGGCGGGCTTTGGTGTGAGGATTCAGAGGCAACCATAGTGCATGAATAGTAATTAGCAGTTCTCTTTCCTAGGGTTGCTTCACTTAAAGCAGATATGTATAACAAAGAAACTCCAAAATTATACCTGTTAGACCATGTATCGCATATAGCCTTATTCTAATTAGTGATGCACCTTTTCTCCAGGTGTTCGACCACATGCATCACTGAGTTGAGTACTTTGGGGATTCGGATTTAAATCCAGGTTCAGGATAGCCAACACGGTGCTGGGCATGAGCCCTAGAAGTAAGCGCTCCTGCAGGAAACCCAGCGCCACGAACTCTCCACAATTTCAAGGGCTCAGGGCATTCTTGTTTGATGAGGCAAATGACCCTGAAAGGCAACCGGACATAGAATGAGGCCAAGAGTAAAACCCAGTGCGAGGTTTTGGCGTCCACGACGCAAAGCGAGATGTTGAGAAGAATACCAAAGGGGGAGACCGAGTAGTAGTACTAGTAGTCGTCGTCGTAGTAGCGGTAGTAGCAATAGTCATAGTAGTAGTAGTAGTACTGGTAAACTAGTAGCAGCAGTAGAAGTAGCGGTAGCAGTAGCAGAAGTAGTAGTAGTCGTCGTAGTAGTAGTAGAAGTAGGAGGAGTAGTGGTAGCAGTGCTAGTAGTGGTAGTAGTGGTAGGAGTAGTAGTAGTAGTAGTAGTAGGAGTAGTAGGAGTAGGAGTAGGAGTAGGAGTGGGAGTGGGAGTAGGAGTAGGAGTAGGAGTAGGAGTATCAGTAGTGGCAGCAGCAGCAGCAGCAGCGGCAAGGGTAGTAGTGGCCGTAGTAGTAGCCGTAGTAGTAGGAGTAGGCATTGAGAGGTGTCCGAGGTGGGATTAGCCATGAGAATTGGAGGTATTGCTGGTAGTAGCCGTCGCCGTCGTAGCATCAGTCCTTGTCGCGGTAGCAGAAGTCCTCGTCGCCACCACCGCTGTCGTCGTCGTAATCGTAGTAGGCACGTCCTTAGAGAGATGCCTACGGCATGGAGGTCCGGTCCCATTCCTCCTACACGCGGATGTACGATGTGGTGGAGATCGCCTGCGCAGCCTTCTTCATCGTCGAGCCTCGGGTTTGATGAAAGAGGCATGTTGTAGGTTTGCTTTGTACGGAGAGCATCAGCAGCAGCAAAAGCAATTCTTTGGACAACACCACCACCACTACGACGATGACGGCCGTTGCGGTAACGACATCGACGAACCACTGCTACCAGAAGCACTACTACCTGTTGCCGTGACGACAACAACTATTATCGCACAGACGTTACTTCATTGGTCATCCAAGGAGTTGCTGGAGTTATCCCTCAACGGGAACGGAACACCACTAATTAAAGTAAACAACACTCATGCTACCCCCATGCATTCATCAGCTTCACCAGGGAACAGCAGCATCAGCGATAGCAGTAAGTCAGAACTCTCAATGAAGCGATGTTGCAAGTCCGCACCAGGAACGCAGGACCCTATATTCCTCAACCCTAAACCGTCGCGTACACACGAAACCCAGTTCCCTAAGCCGTGAACCCGAGTACCCTAAACTATGTAAACCTTAGAACCTTACTAACCTAAATCCAAGAATCCTCTCATCCGTAAATCCTGCCTAGAGCTTATAATAGAGCCCTAAAACCTAGTATCCTATCCCGAAATGCTATATCCCCACAGTGCCAGAACCCGATAACATCGTACAGCGTCCTATAACCCTATATCATCCTATCGAAGCTAAACCCTACAATGAGTATCTCCTATAATCCCATCCTTCTACATCCTAGAAACCCCTAGAACCCTAAACCTTACACCCGAAAGCCCAAGCTACGACCTGAGAATGTTACCACGAACCGAGAGACCTCGTCAGGCTGTGTCCGAGTTGCGAGAGCGTAAAGCCTAAACTAGACTTATGGCCTTACACCCGAAACCCCAGAGCCGACTCTAAATCAAACCAAAAGCCCTACCCATAGGCTCCATAGTAGTTCCTTTTTGGGGTTCATATTTAGAATCTTAGAAGGTAATCCCAAAAAGGAACTACTATGGAGCCTATGGGTAAACCCTACAAGGAGTATCTTCTGCGAGTTCTCGGATCGGGTAGCCGGCGGTTTTCTTACGCCTTCTCTGCGCTTGGCCTTGTCGACTTTGTTGTCGCTGCTTCTTTGCTATACTTGTAGAGAACTACACCAGACTTTTCATACTATACGGTCCTATACTATACTATACTATACTATACTATTCTATTCAATACTACACTGGTTACTACACCATATATGTACTATACTTTACCAGATTACTCTTTTGACAAGTGGAGTGACTTGTCACAGCCTGGCGGAGGGATTTCAAGTAGTAGGCGCCGCCATCGCGCCGAATCCTCCGACTGCGGAAGTCCGTTGCACGAGCACACATGGTAGGAAAATCTTCCCAGACCGATGCAATCTTCCAGGTGGTGAATTTCACTCGCCACGAATATGCACGAACCTCGGGACCATGGAAACGATGCCAACCTGACCTGCAAGCAGATCGATATGCAGATATGCAACATTGTCGGACTGCTAAGTTTCAAGATAATGTTCTCAGCCGGTTTGTGCTGTGAGAAAAGTTACCCAAGCTGATCGGAATAAGATTCTGCTCCGGCAACATGACTAAGGACTTTTCAGTGCAGTCTGGGGGTACTGAGGTTCCCGATGCTTGGGAACGGGGAACGCTACACTGGCGGAGAGAATGCTGCCGTAACACCCGCATGTCGAAATAGCTCCACCCAAGTCAAGGAGCAATCGTCCACCTCATCCAAATCTCACAGGGCAAGGCTTGCAGCGTAGAAAAGGCGAGAACAGGAAGCACCAAGATGAGGAAGCACAGAAACTTGGAAAAGCTGCATCTTGCCACGAACCCAAGGTGCCGTGGGTAATTTGCGCCCAGGACCGTGGTTTGCTTGCTTTAGATCGGAGACAGCACGCGAAGCCCCTAAACCCTATTATGAGGGCTTAGATAATTATCAATACTATTTTTTTGGGGGGTGTGGTCCTCAATATAGTTATGTTATGATGGACCCCAAAACCCTAGTCTAACTATTAAGGCCCTAAACCCTAAACCCTAAACTCCCTAGTCTAACTATTAAGGCCCCTATATTAAACCGGGAGACCGCCGGAGGGAAGAGACCGTGAGGCTTCTTCTGTCGCGGCCATCATCACACGCTATCGCTCCCTGGGCTTGATATGGGTGGTTGTCAAAATGGTTTAGGGTTTAGGGTTTAAACCCTGTTTGGGTACCCTAAATAATAGGTGCCGTATTATAATAGGGACCCAAAAAGGGACCATAATTTTGACAACCACTCATATACTAACTACCCATAGGCTCCATAGTAGTTCCTTTTGGGGATTACCTTATAAGATTCTATATATGAACCACAAAAAGGAACTACTATGGAGCCTATGGGTAATTACCAATACTATTTTGTGGGTTCCTTAATATAGGGTTACAAGGGGTATTATGGGGGTCTAATGTCGGGGCATGAATAATTACCAATACTTTTTTGTGGGCTCCTTAATATAAGTAGAGCAAAATACGCCCCAAAAGCCTGCTCGAATTATTCAGGCTCCTGTAAGAATTAGGGTTTACCAGAACCCCAAACAACCCAGCACTAGCCTCGTTAGGCTCCTTATTCGGGCTTCCTTCTAGGAGTCCTTCAAGCCTTCGAGAAGGGTTCCCCATGAATTAACCTTATACCCTGCGCCCGAAACCCTGAACTCTTAAGCCCTAAACCTGTAGATTAGGGCTTTAAGGGTTCAGAGGCTTTTGGGATTCGGGGCTTGTCTAAGACCCGATCCCCAAAATCCTAAAGCCCAAAAAGGCCTGGAGCTCGATAGCTCTAACCCCACTCCGAAAGCCCTACACCGAAACGCTAGAAGTGCTCAGCCATTGAGGCCCTATATACACTCCCAGGCCCTTGGAATTTAGCTTTCTGGTTTGCTTGCTTTGATCATTGCCGGGGGATGTTTGGGGCAGCCTAGTGGTTGCTTTACCGCTGTCGCGCTAAGCCCTAGACCCTAAGCCTTAATCCTTAAACCTTAAGACGTAAACCCCCAAAGGCCTACAAACCTTAAACCATCCTAAACCCTTCTCCTCTGCCTGTCTGGCACTGATGCATCAGCGCAGACGGAAAAAACCCTCAGCCTTAAATTTGAACCCTAAAGGCCCGAAACCTGGAGCGAAGGCGACCTGGTCGGACCCGGCGAGGACGCTGACCTTTGCCAGCCTCTCGTTTGCTTGCGGATGCTTCGGCTGCTGAATTTCGGTGGCAGTTTGGGAAGCCTTGTTCCTTGGTTTGTGGGTGCTGGAGAGGTACCTGCTTTAGGGTTTAGTGTGCAGGCAATAACTCATTTAGCAGAAGCCGGGGGCCGAGTACAATACAACCCAGGAAGCTCATGCACTACATCCGGGAGTGTCGGCAACTGTCGCACGCGCTGAGCAACGAGTTCCGGTTCATCACTGTCTTCCTCTTCGGAATCCTGGTCATCGTGCCTTTGCTGTCCTTGCTCACCAGTCTGGCTGTTCCGTTGAGGGGGGAGAGATCAAAGCCCTAAACCCTAACTCCTAAACCCGTAAACCCTAAACCCCAAACCCCTATGTCCGAGTTGCGAGAGTGTAAACCCCTAAACCCTAAAATCCCTAAACCTAAACCCCTGAACCCTAAACCCTAAACCCTAAACCGGTAGGGTTTCCTGCCGAGGTGCTGATGCTAGGGACTTGCCTCTATGCAGCTGAAGATGGTGCCAACGGCTTCGAATCAATTCCACATGGAATCTTCGCTGGTCTTAGCGCTTTAGGGTTTAGGATGTGTATCATCTTTAAACTAATAATTCTATTAAAACTTCAGGGGGTTAATGAGCATAGTATTTTGATTCTGGTTCTAAGGGCGGCTAAGGAATGTGGTGGGCCACGGTGACTTTGACAACTGTCGGTTATGGCGACGTCGTCCCACAGACTTCCCTGGGCAAATTGTTTGCGGCCGCTTGGCAATTCGTTTCTTCGTGCCTATGTCGACTCTTGATGTTCAAGCCTGCCGCTGCTACTACTGCTACTGCAGCTGCTACTGCTACTACTGCGACTACAACTATACGTCAACGACTGCTACTGCCGCAACTACTTCTGCTGCCCTTCTTCCTTTTCTGTTCAGAAAGCTATGTCTGTAGCGTCTGACAGCACTGCTTCTTTGTGGGCATTCCCGATTGGGCTATTCTTTGGCAGCCCACAGCCTTGAAACTTTGGAACCCAGACGTGCCAAGCCCTTGGGTGTTAAGTGTTTTTGGATGTTTAGGGTTTCGAGTTTAACTCCGAAGATCTTCATGTTCGTATCTCTGCCATGGTCAGAAAGATTCAAGAAATAGATGACCCTAACACAAATCCCAACTAGAGTAGGATCCCCCCTCACACAGCCTTCCCAACGTAAAGAAACCAAAAGAAACCTACGGACGCCAACGGCAAAATCCTTACCGAGGCCTGCTCTATGTTGATTGGCTATGGCATTCTGGCCGTCCCGACTCTTCTCTCCACCTTCCAGACGACGAAGCAAGGTCTGCCAGTAGTGCCCTTTTGTTGTTCCTTTCTCGGTTTGGGTGTCCCTATTCCCTTTAACCCCCATACCTCTAACCCCTTAACCGCTAACCCTTCATGCCTAAACCCGTACACTCTACGTGCTATTCTACGATGTTCTAGTCTTTTCTGGACTCCAGGAACCCCCTTAGGCCCTAAACCCCACTTTAACCCTTAAACCCTTGTACTCACTGTTCAGATTTAGGCTTTAAGGTTAATCATGTAGAGGGTTTAGGGTGTCAGGAAATCCTAAGAAGGAGCTCCCAACTGGTAACCTACCAGGGAACCCCGAAACCCTAAACCCCAAGGCCTGAACCCTAAATGCGTCCTTGCTAGGTAGGAGGGAAAAAACCCAAACCTTAAGCCCCGTTGCGGATGGGAACAGGGGAGCTTAACGAAGACATAAGCCCTAAACCCCTAAGCCGCTGAACCTTCAACCCCAAACCCCTAAACGCCTAAACCCTGAACCCTAAACCCTTTTTTTACAAAAAGAAACCCTAAATCCCTTTAGAGCCCCAAAGCAAGGAAGATCCAAGCCGAGCCGGGTCTTCCTCTCGCCGACCTTCGGAGCCGGACCAGGACTGGTCTCGAAGATCAGCTGAGGGCTTATAGGGTTTAGGGTTTGGGCTTAGGGTTTGGGGATGTGTAGGGCTTAGGGTTTAGGGTTTAGGGTATTTAAGGTATATAGGACCCTATCAAAGAACCCTAGTACAGAACCCTATTAAAGAACACGATTTAAGAGCCCGATTATGGGAACCCGATTTTTCTCGATGATCACGCTGTTCCTCAGTTGGACCTATGAAGAACCCTGTTATAGAATCCTATGATCAAGATATGAAGTCTAGAAGCTTTGAAGAACCTGGTTATAGAACCCTGTGATCGAGAATAAGAATCTTTGAGAAACCCTACTGCAGAACCCTATGATACAGTCCGGCTAAGGAGCCCCGTTACAGAGCTAGGTTGCAGAGCCCGCCAGCAAACACAGGTTCCTTTTTTGCTTTTGTTCAAGGCGAGTATTCCGACCACAAGAATGACTATTAACTGAACTGTAACTTGAGTATTCAGACATTGAACACATCTTGTCGAAAGTCAGCACCAGAACTGTGTTGGCCAATGTGGTGCCCAGTCACCTAGTCTGAGTCTAGTTGCAGAGCAGCAAAATTGATGACGGTGCTGATGATGGCGGCGCCAGCTTGGTTTCTAGAGCTGCAGTTTCGTTTGCGTAGGACATATGCTGGCAATATTGCAATCAAGAGTCTCTGCCTCTGTTTCGGCAGCAGGCCTTGTGAATTTGCCGTTGTGATCCAGCCTCCCTTGACTGATACTATGCAAGCAGTTAATTACTTTGTGCATTGCAACTACAGTCCAACCTGCGTTGCCATGGTTGCTATTGGATACCTTGAGCATGGCGACGAAGAAAGTTACCATTATACAACTCTATGTCTGTATTAGTCCTCCGTCGCCGACGCCCTCGTCGTTGTCTTGGGTATACTCGTACTGTGTGTCTTTGTTTCTCTGGTACACTTTGCGTTTTGGCCTCTGAGCACTGGTAATTTTGGGGGGTCGCTTCAGGGTTCAGACTTGACTCCAGTACCCAAGGGGTCCTAGGTACTGTTATGGGGGGGATACTTCCCCAAATCATAATAGTAATACCTATTATAAAAACCCTACAGTCTACCATATAGGTACTTTGGACCCTTTGGGGTAGTAACTCAGTAGTTACGAAGAGTTCTGGGTGAACGTAGGACCGCCATCGACCTGGACAAATCGGAGCATACTGAGTTTTTCGTTGTGCAGCCACGGGCCAGCGATGTCGATGCGTGGCGTTGCCTGAAGCCCAGCTCGAGCCCAGGCTTGCTTGCTGCTTGCCTTCGGCTGTCAAGCTTTTGGGTGTCGGTGAAGGGTTAAGGGCATGAGGTATGTATCAGGTTTAATTCAGTTCAGCATTGAGTGTTTTTCTTCCCAGCTGATGCGGAGTACAGCCTGGGTTGGAGAGTGTTTTTCTTCCAGTGTTCGGGTTGGCTCGAAAGTACAGAGGGTGCTGTGAGAAAGAAGCTGGCGTGTGCTTGGCGAAAAATAGTCTGGGCACCTGAGCCATCCTGATAATTTGCAAGCCCCACACCCCGAAACCCCAAGACCCGAAAGCCCTGAAGTCGCCCTAAGCTCCTCCAAGGAAGAAGTGATGGTACAATGGAGTCGCCGTTGTGGAGTGAACATGTCGAACTGGCATGCATACCACTATTCCTTTACACTTTCTGTCCCACTGCAGCAGCTTATGGAGGAGAGTGCCTGGGCTCTTGCTGGGGCATAGAGGATAAAGTTGCCCTGTAAGCTTTGCATGCCTTGTACGGTAATCTAAGCTTCGTAGTTCAAAGAATCACACAGAATCACTTCTCCGCGCCTATATGAATCCTATGACAGCTGTCAAGACGGCCTTGTAAAAGAGCCAGGAAAAACCACTATACAACCCTTACCAGAAGAACCCAGATGACCTCCCTAAACCCATCTAAACCCTATACCCTAAAAACTTCTTTTCGACGACCGAACCCAGGTGACCTCTATGTGCAAGTCCTGGCATGTCCCAATGCCGATTCAACTTCTGATTTTCAGCTGATCTTTCATTGCGGGAAAAGTCCTTTGGGAAGCAGTGATGAATCTTTGGTTTTTGAGTATAGTTTTGAGGGCGTGTAGGAATTTAGGGCCTTGGGGGAGCAGGGGTTGTTGGGGGTTGTTAAGTAACCCTAAAACCTATAAAACCCTAAACCCTAAACCCCTAAACCCTATTAGGGTTCGGGAGGGTCAGTCCTGCTAAGGCTATAGCCCCGACACCCTGGACCAAGCTCTGGCTGAGGGTCACGTGCGATACTTTCTCCCCGACTCTAGCGCCGAATAAGGCATGTGACGCAAAAAGTGAGGCGTCGCTGCGGCAGAGCGGAGTTCTTGGATTAGATCCACCAGCTATTGTTGCAACAGCTTTGGGTCATGGGGGCCGATGGTTGCAATTCCATCTGGAAGAAATTCGGGGTAGAGTGGGGAATTGCAGAAGTGCGTACGTTTGTGAGAGCTTGGCCGAGACCCGCTGCCTGCCTACCTGAGCGATGAACCCAGCTTATGGCTCGAGGACGCTCGACGTAAGCACTGCCTGTTTCGCATCGCCTGGCGCCATGCGGATTCTGTCGCCGGAAATAGCACAGCGCTTCGAAGATGAGTCTGACTCTGACGACGAGTCAGACAATGACGGTGAGAAGAGCGGGCGTCCCTTACAGTGGCTTGATTTCTGTACCCTTGTGGTGACTGCACTGATTATCATCACTATCGCACTTGGCTTCTTTGGCTGTCTGGACCTTTCTCATCGCGTGGCCGTGTCAGGCGAGAGAACTATGAGCCTTTCAAACTTCACGTCCGAACCCCAGTCGAAATCTTGAACTGCCAAAATCTGTAGATCCCTAAACCCTAAACCCTAAACACGGGAAAAAAACCGATGGTCTATGGCGATTGTTCTTTGCAAGTCGCTAGAACTGATTTTCGAGTGGACATTTGAAGGTTCAGGCTCGCCAACTCCCTCTGGTTTTTCCGCTTGAACTACTATAGGGGCCTAAATAATTGCCTATACTATTTTGGGGGTTCCTTATTATACTTATAGTATAATATACCCCAGACCCCTATTTTAATTGTTAAGGCCCCTATACTAAACTCGTTGAGTGGCAGTCCGCTAAGATGAATTGGATGTGGGGCCCTGCAACAAAGTATGCTATCATCTTCAAAAAGCACGGAATCCTGGGAGATAGGCGACGTGTCGATGGCCGCCCAAAAAGAATGGGCTCCGTCGTATTCAATGTATAGACCTTGGGGCTTTTGGGTTCCAAACCTTCGACCTGGATGCCCTAAACCCTAACCCTAAAAACTAAGCCCTAACCCTAAAAACTAAGCCCTAAACCCTAAAATCTAAGCCCTAAACCCTAAACCCTAAAAACGAAGCCCTAAACCCTAAACCTCCCGAGACCCTTCAACGCGGAATCAGGAATAAAGGCCATGCCCTGGGAGAAGATCTCGAAGTAGCTTGGCCGCAGAGGACTGTTTGCTTTGGCCTGGGTTTAGGGTTTATAGAAATTGTTAAGGGTTTGGGTGCCAATAAGTTTTGACCGAAACGTTTTGACCGGAACGTTTTGACCAGGTTTTCTGACTGAAACCTGACTTTGGAAAATTGGGCTGGGCTGGGCTGGGCTGGGCTGGAGTTTTCTCAGTCTGTGGGGGCTGGGGTTTTGTGGGCTGTTGGGGGCTGGCTGGGGCTGGGGCTTGGGGCTGGGCTGGTGGGGATGCTGGGGCAGGGGCAGCTTGGCTGGGCTGGGCTGGCGGGGGCAGGAGTTTTACGACTGGAGCCTGATTTTCTGGAAACTGATTTGAATTTGGGTTTGAGACTGCAACCTGGTTTTGGGTGGGTTGGACTTGACATTGACGGTTTAGGGACTCAACGCCAGCAATGACAAGCAATTTCTATTTATTTCTGTCCTGAGGGTTTAGGGTTTAGTTTTGGGGACACTAATCCAGCTGCAAAAGGCGTGGCTTAGGGCGTTATCTGCTTTTACTCTTGGTGCGAGTCGGGCTCGTGAACAACGGACCCATAGGCCCCATACTAGTTCCTGTTCGGGGTTCATATTTGGGAGTTTCCGAAAATTGGGGTACCTTATTTTGGGGTCCTTATAAGAAGGATCCTGCTATTTAGGGTACTGTCTTCAGGTCCCCTATTTTCGGAAACTCATATTTGGAATCCTATAAGGTAATCCCAAAAAGGAACTACTATGGCCTATGCGGAGAGATATCTGTTTGGAAGTAGGATCTAGGCACCGGGATGCACAGGGAACCATGCCCCAGTGGGCGTGCGTCAAGAGGTCTTAAAACAAGGAGGCAAACCCTAACCCTAGAGGAAGAGTAGACCCCAAACCAAGCCCAAACCAGACCATGAACGGAAAGTGTCAGATTCGACGCACCTTGAGGAGTATAAAAAAAACCGTTACCCATTGAGTACCCATTCGTGGGATGTAAACCCAATACTGTGAAATACAAGCAGAAGTTTGGAGGTACCTTAAGCGCCATCTTCTCAAGCATCAACCTTGCGTCATTTGGGTTGTATTCTATGAGCCATAAACCCTTTTGGGGGTTCATTTGGTCCTTCAGGTATATCGCTTCGGCGACAAACTCAATGCAGCGGTTCGTTGCGGGCGCCCAGCGTCTCAGCGAAGTTCAGAACTCGCCATCAGACTTACTTTGGGGTTCAGGGGGCTTAGTACCCTAAACCCCTAAACCCCTAAACCCTGAACCAGTTCCAAGGACCAAACGTCCCTTAAAGAGCATGTGGCTCTGAGGCTGCAAGCCCTTCCGGGGATAAGAGATACAAACCAGTTGAAGCTTCGTGTGCTCTTTCATGGTATACTATAGAAGCCTAAATAGTTGCCAATAATATTCCTTAGCGTTACTTTAGTTTTCAGCCTACATTAGGTGGTATAGTTTTAGGGTGGAGGTGGTTCAGGGATGTAGGGGTTTAGGGCGATTAGAGGTGTTAGGATCAAGCTCACACGGATGCGTGGTGCTTCCATACTTTGCATATGCATTCCTTATATACTACTCGGTTATATTCACATACTCTTTTCTTCAAGACACCTGGATTACACAAGTCGTGCTCTTTCCTTTCATCTCCGCAGGTTGTTGGCGCCTCACCTACCAGCGAGAACGCAAGAGGTGCCTGTTCGACAAAATTGTATGACATGCAAAGCCGCGCCGAAGTCGAAACATTTCGAAACCGGGTTTCGGTAGGGCGCTCTCCTCGGGCAGCCGCAATTTCAGCTACGATCTCCACCTTGGCCGGAACCTCCTCCCTGAACAAGAAGGCATTGAATCCAAGCTTAGAAGAAGCCCTGTGCGAAGGCAGTATACCGTGTCACCAATGTGACGGATCGGCTGGAAGGGACCCGAGATTTTGGAGCCCTGAACTAAGTCCTAAGCCATCAACTATTGGTTCCCGCATGGTTGTGGGCTCTTGCATCTCTTAGTTCCTAAAGCTTACGATGCAAGAAGGCATGCAAAGACTGGTTAGCGCCTAGTGCCCGAAGAATGCAAAGCGGTCTTATAGCATTAATCAGAAGCTGCGCCCTCAAATAGTCGCCAAGCTTGAGAATTGAACCATGTTTCCGAGGATCTTGCTTGGGCGGGGTTGAGCCGAAGCCCTGAATGTAGGAACCCGATTAAGAAACCTTGGTCCTATAACCCAAAATATTTGGATCCATATAAGAATCCTAATAAAGACCCAAGGTTTCTCATTCAGGTTCCTTATTGAGCACGTGTGGAGGAGAGCAAGAAATGTAAGGCGGCAGTGGAATTTAGTGTAATTCGGGTGTTGATGAGCCCGTAGCCCGCAGGATTGCGCAGCAGATGCAGTCTGCCCTACAGATGCTGCGGCGCATGGACGACATGTGTGAGACCTTTACCGGTAATGTCTCGGAGCTGGTTGCCAAAACCATGAGCCCAAATGCTCAAGCGAAGGTGGACTCACTGATGAAAGCTCATGACCCCTTCAGCTTGCTTCATGATGAAGCCATGCCCGAAATGAGCCAGCTGCTCGATGACGGGGTGGTGAAGGGTTTCAACGAGCTGACATCTTCAACACAGTCAGCGGCCAAGCTCCTCTTTACCAATGTCAACCACATTACCAGGATGCTGGGGGAGAAGCTCCACAGCCTCAAGGGCGGAACGGTCACCAGGCATTGCTCAGAAGCAACTGTTTTTTCTTACGCATGTAAGTGAAACAAGCATGTTGAGCACGATTGTGATGCTGATGACGGTGGCGGTGAAAGTGAATGAAGTGACCGTGATTATCATGATGACGACCTTGATTCATGCTTCTGCTGGAACTTCTGCTGATGATGAAGATTTTGAGTGCCAAGAACTAGACTGCTGGGTCGGAATGCACCCTGCACTTGAATCGGAGGCCTCGAAGATGAGCTTCAGGGCTGAATCCGGTTGAGATGTGGGATTCCAGGTGTAGGCGTTTTGGTTTTGGTGTCATATAGAAGCTTAAATTTAAATCGGCAGAGGTCAGACAAGTGATTGCCATTATTATTCCTTAGGCCTTAGGGTTCTGTGCTGGAAACTATACCATAAAGGATACCAAAACCCTATTCGCATCATAAAAGCCCCCACAGTAGGGCCCTGAACCCTAAACCCTAAACCCCTAAACCCTAAACCGGTCATGCCTCTCGAAGGCGTGGAAGGCCCAGGGACAGAGCTCGCTGCCACCCTTCTGCCCAACATCCTTTCTCAGTGCTCCCTATTCCGGGTTCTTGTTAAGGCATTTAGGGTTTCGGGGTGTAGTTTAAGTTACCATAATAGGGATCTATCGTAAATAATATGGTTTACTTATTCTGGTAACTTAAGTTAAGTCCTTTTAACAAGAACCCAGTATCCTCCATTTTTCGAAACATGCCAAGGTGCAAGGAAGGTCTCCAGATTCATATGGGTGGTTGTCAAAATTAGGGTCCCTTTTTGGGTCCCTAATATAATACGGCACCTATTATTTAGGGTACCCAAAAAGGGACCATGATTTTGACAACCACCCATATCGAAGATAGACACTTGCCAGCCCGAAAGCCTAAACCATAGCCGACCCATCCCTTGCGCAGGTTACACAGATCTCCATCTCGGTGGCCGAAGCCGCTGCAGACACCAAGGGGGAGTTTCAGTTCTTGGAGGTGGAGGTGCGGAAGGTCGGACGCACTACGAAGGACCCTCTGCTCTGGCAGGTCATGGCTGAAGGGTCTTGGGGTTTATACTGGGTACTATCACGAAAGGGTTGCACTTTTTGCGACCGTTTCCATCAAACTTGTCTGCTTTTGCCAAGGTTGAAAATCCATCCCGCAAGAGGACAGAAGCGTTTTGATTGCGAGCTCATGTTCCGTGGTCCCGGGACTTTTTCTAGCAGCGTTGGTGGCCGCATGTCTTCTCACACTCCTTCTCAATGGTGGAAAATGCACGGTCCTTGATTGGCTATTTTTTTCTGGGCCATGTTGTAGTGGGGCAGTTGTATCCTTTACCCTTGTGCATGTGTCTTTGTGTTGCAGCCGCCATCTTCGTGGCCGTAACGCCCTCTGCTAGCCAGCTCTAAATTCTAAATGCAACGGTGTAGTCCCTGAGACAGCTTCAGCACCGGAGCCACGAGCCAAGCATTGAATGCCACTTTCAACCGAAGAGCCTCAAACTTCTGGCTTGCCAGGCCCTGCAGGAGTGCAGGGCTTAAGCTTAATAATAATAATGATAATACCTGTGCATATACAAATACTAGCAATGCAATAACATAGGGCTTGACCGCCAACAGCAGTTGATACAAGAGAAATGCGAGACCATGCGAGCAGGAGCGAGACGGCCAGCTGTCTGAATCATAGCAAGAGTAGCAACGGAAAAGACCCATGTACTCATACGATTGCGCCTGCACCAGTTGCAGGAGTCACTGGACGAGCTCTCATGGGTATATACCATCCTGGGTGTTGTCATGATCGTTTGCGTCCTGGTGGTGCTAGCGCTGGCTATAGCCTACCTCTTCGTGCTGCAGCACTATCAGGACGCGAAGACTTGCTGCCAATGCCCGAAGCGTTATAAGACTGAAGACCAACGCCCAGAGCCCGAGCCCACAAAGAAACACACCCCATACCATACGCCGATCTGAGCCTACGAGCTTGCGAACTCGCAGACCTTAAGCTGCAAGACTCCCTAAATGCCCTAATTATGTCTACAACATGCCTCCCTATGCCTAAATTAAATGAGCTGCACACATTTCTGCCTGATAAATATGGGTCTAGGTATCGATATAGATATAGATATTTGGAGGTATATGTATATAGGTGTAGACATCTAGATAGATATAGGTATAGGTATAGATATTGTTACAGATATATGTACACATTTAGATATAGATGTATGTGTGGGTGTGTGCATGTGGGCATATACACTTGTATGCATTAGTTTATTCGGCCAACAAGTCGACCAGTGAGAAACAGTAATAGTAGCAGTTGTAATGAGCAGCAAGAATTGCTAGGCGGTATCAGAATTAGGCACGGAGATTACAATAGGACCCTTTGGATCTCCTGAAGCCCTGCAGCAGGCAGCGAACAGCTCCTTCCTCTTCGGATCAGCTCCTGAGGGCTGGAAACGACACGCCCTGCGTGCTTAGATCTTCTCTTAGTACTGTAATTCTCTCTCGTTGTTTTGCGGTCTCCTTATCAAACTTGAACAGTAGGAAAAAGGGGCACATCCATTTTAGAATGGACTCAGACCCCAAAGCCTTAAACCCTGAAATCTACACGAATCCTACGGGTTTACTTGGGGAACCTAGGTGCAGCTCGTTGCTGCGCACGCTCCTGCAGCGCTTTGGCCATGGAGATGTTACTGGACCCGGGATTCGGTTGTTGGTCGTTTTCGCTTCTGAGTGTTTATTCCGGGTTTCTTAGTAGCTGAGTAAGTCAAAAGGTTAACATTGTTTGGGCTAGGGTGCTCAGCCCCTAAGGTTCAAGGTTTAGACTGTTTCGTTTTTTGGGGTTGCGGGTTTAGGGTTTCCTGCTTGCGATCCCCCAACTGATGTTTCAGCTCACAAACCTGGTCTATACGTTCTGTAACAGCTTATGAAGGGTTTCACACGGTGAGGAGTTCGATGTGGGTTACCACAGTAATGGGTCTATATAACTTGCCTTCCCACTGGCGATGAGTTAAACCATTAGGCTCATGAGGTCGCTCAACAAGAACCCAGAAGAGCTGGGCTCCTAGGAACGCGAGTTTCTTTGTTTTTACTTTGCCAGCCTGTGCTCTAATGGAAGTCGGCATAGACAGAAAAAAAGGTGTTTTCAACGCCGCGACCAAGCCATGCAAGCTCGTCATCGAAAATCTTCGTTCTCGTCCAATTGGAAGAAAGCCCTCACGCCTAACATCCTGCATGGCCTCGGTTGAATAGGACCTGCAAACTTTCAATGCTCGTGCCTGTTCCGACCTCCTGAGTCATACAACAATACCCTAAACCACCCCTAACCACTTGGCGATGGCCTTCAGTGCTGTGAGTTGTTATCTAGACGTGGAGTCGTTCAAAGCTACGGTCCTCTGCAGCAACCTCCTTGGAAAGCATTGTGTGGCCGGACGCTCATTTGAGACATCTTCGAAACTCTAAACTGTTTCTATATAAATATATATGACTTAGCCTAAAACCGCACGCCCAAAGCCCCCAGTTTCAATACTGGGGTCTGAAACGATAGTAATAGGAGTCCCTGATAGTCCATGTGTTGCAGCATACAGCACTATAAGACTCTGCCTTATGGCACCTAGTCTTACGATCCTACAAGGTCTAAAACGGGAGCCTAATTTCTAAAACAACTACTATTCCCAAGATGTTCCTTCCATAATACTGCCAAACCCGGTTGACAGTCCTAAAATTTTAAAACTGGTGGTATCTTTTGCAGTCTGACTATAGCAACCGCAAAACTTGAAAAGGCAACACATCAAACAACCCAAAGGGCCCTCCTCTCCCTGGTGCTTAGTAGGGAATGGGGGATTGGATCCCTATAGCAGCCCTCTATTATCCCCAACAATAGTCCCCATAATCCCTTCCCCCGTTCCCTACTAAGCACCAGGGAGTTCTTCAGCGCAGGATGGCCTATCCATCGTCCTCTTTCTGCTGGCCTTGGCCTTTAGTATGCTCTGCGGATTCCACCTCGCCGTGCCTGGGACCCTCTAAACCCTTAAACCCCTAAACCCTAAAGCCATTTTGGCTCCCGAACTAATTAGCATCGAAAGCTTCCAGCATCCAGGTAGCGGCTTTTACATACAAAGGCCCACCGGTCTTCACGCTTCAGGGAGTGCCCTCATGTACTTCGCTTCGGCTCACCAGAAGCCCAAGACCCGGGCGTGGCGAGATGAGGAAAGCGATATAGGAGGAGATGACGGTTTCTCACGTGGAGAAGATTGGAAACCCTGTCCCGAGAGGACGTTCAGTTTACCGGCTGACCTCAGAAGGGTACCTTCGACAAGTCGCTCCCAGCGGAGGGCAGTCAACAGGAGCTTCCTCGTCCCGTTCACACGGATATGTGACAAAAGCTTCTTGGTCAGGGAAAGGGAAAGCCTTCTTGCCGGTGTGCGTGGGAGTCTACGAAGATACAAGCTGGCCACTTGGACAAGCGCATCGACGATATGCATTCCCTGGGAGCGAGATCTTATATGATCGATCGGTGTCGGTGACTCGCCCCACTGCATCGCTGATGCAAGTTGGCAGCCAACACAAGGAAGTGGTAGTGGGGGACATCTTAGACTCCGCAGCCGCCCTTGGGACTCAGGAGAACAACGAAGCTTGTCTCGTGAAAAGCGGAAGGCGTGGTGCTCGCATTGCGGCTTTGTGGAATCTGCACGGTGCAGCGCAAGCCGTCGCCAGTTTTGGCCAGCAAGCGGAAGATGGATTCTTTTGTCAGTACTATATGTGCGTTCTCTCGGGGGCTGGAGTGGACGAAATAAGCAACAAAGAGCTATTCGATGCATACTCCTATCAGATGGTGAGAAGGAGCACGGCTCGTGAGGGCCCATATGGCACGCCTCGCGAGTTTTGAAAAGGCATTGAGGATCACTTCAGCTCCCCAGCGGTCGCTCACACTTCACGCTGTTGTGACGAAGCCCGAATATGCCAAGGAGTCACGTCCGTCTTCCTCCCGTTGAGCTAGCCGTCATTCTCGGACGCCGCTACAGCACTTGTGGCCTCACAAAGCCCTCCCTGGTGCGTGAGCACAGTGCAATCCACTGCATCACAAGCCGTCGTTCCCAGAAGTTGGAGGGCTTGACTTCCCATGAAGGGCTAAGAGTCGCGAGAACAAGGTTCTTTTCTGGGCTGGAAGCGAAACACGTGATCTTCTCCACTGAGTTCCCGTTCTACTCGGCACTTTGGTCATGCGATCTCCCGGAAGAGCCTTCAGCCACGGCAAGGGAGAGCCACGCAACGAGTGATCACCTGGAGCTACGATCCAAGAAATATGGTTGCGTGGCTCTCCCTAGCAGCTTGCGCCCGAGTCCGGAGTCTACGCTTCTCCGTATATAGGATGCAGGAATTCTGGATCTGACGCGAAGCGGAGACTTCGTCGTGGGCGAATCCGGAAGGTCGGTAAACCTTTAGGCCGGTAAATGGGACCGTGTCTGGCGGAGCCTTTCGTTGTTAGTTCATTCACACAGTAAGGAGCTTGGTTTAGCCTGCTCATTCTAGGGTGGGTTTTCTGTAGTCGGTAATAAAGTAGATCCCTAACCCTCGACCAGCCTGCGCGCCATGACATGTGGCACTCGTTTACCACCCGTCACTCTGGTAACAGGGCTCAATGCTCATATGCTGATTGATTTCTTCAAGGGTCTTGACGCTGACTCGGCAGGGGCCCTGGTAAGGACTTTGCTAGTGCACCTCGAGGCCCTTGAAGATGAGCTGACGGACCTGTGCAGATGACAATGGTACGGGCGTACCTACAACACATACGGCAGGCGTGCGCGATCACTGCAGCACAGTGCCCCCCGACACCGCTGATGGTAGGGCACGCCCAGACGATAGCCAACATTGCAACTGGACTGCAATGGAGAATCAGGTTGCGAATCTGGTTCTTGAGGGCAGATCAGCTGCTTGAAACGAGACGACCTGCACCGACGGGGTGTGTCTCTCCGGCACTCTGGATGTGAGCGACGGGAACAACCCAAAAAAAATACACTGGGATGTATGAACTGGAAGCTGCCGCGGGATTCGCTGGATTTGTGTATGCATAACCAGGCATGCATGCCGTGGCTGCGAGGACCTACGCCTGCCATGACAATGGCGCTGCAACTCTGGTGGTGCTACTACTGGCAATCATGTCTATTGCATGGCTCTGGAATTCATGGATTCACCGACGGCATTGCGACGTGCGTGTTGATGAACTCATGAACTCTGAATGCCTTTGGAGACATGTCGAAGGATCTGCCTCTGCTGCATGACGTTGGCAACAACGGAATTCAACAGAGTATGCGACTGGGAAAACCTGCACTTGCAGCAAGGACGCTTCTGGCACTCTGGAGGTCATCAGCGGGAATGGGGGCCTCACAAACAAAAAAACCAACAATTTGACCTACCTGCTGGGTACCTCCGATGATAGTTGCTGGACTGCATGACCGATTCGGAATTTATGAATTCATCGGCGACTGCAGTATGCATGTTGATGAATTCATGAATTCATAATTCCTTGGGCCAACGTGAAGGGAGCCAGTGCCACTGCATGAAGTTGGCAACCGCTGAATTTTCGGAGCATGAGAATTGGAAGCCACGCGAAGGAAGTCCTTGAATGAGTGTGGCTACTGGCGCATTAGTGAATGAGTACTTAGTGGTGAACTGAGCTGTGTTTTGAAACAGGGCATGTAGCCATGCATGGAGGCTCTTGGGGTGTACTGTTGAAACTCCTGTTGAAACCACATGGTTGACGTATTGTCTTCTTGTGTTGATACGCCCTCCGTGCGATGTGCTACTGCATTAGTTGCGATACGGTGGTGTGCGAGTGTGAGCATCGAAACCCCGAAACCCCGAAACCCCTAAACCCTAACCCCTAAGCCCCTAAACCCTAAACCTAAACCATCCTAAAGAACCTCGTCTGGCATGTCCGAGTTGCGAGAGCGTAAACCATCCTAAACCCTTAAACCCTGAACCCTAAGAAGTCTTCTGAGTTTCCGTTTGAGGATGACTTGAAGGGCTCCTTTTCAGGATTTTGGAGGGTTAAGGTGAGGGTTTAGGGGTTTAAGGTTTAGGGTTGGTGCCCTTCAACTTCTTGTTAGCGTTTAGGGTTTAGGGTTCCTTTAAGACTTGAAGGTTTAGGGTTCCTTCAAGGTTTTAGGGCTGCTTCAAGGAATCCGTTTAAGGATTCCTTTCTTTCATAGTTGGAATAGAACTTGTGGAAGTGTGTTACAGTATAACTGTATAACAAGTGTATGGGGGCGACGGGCTATAAGCGGATACTGTTTCAAACTATTCATACATTCGGTTTGCGCATATTAACCACTCGCTATGAAACCCTTGCACTGAGCCCTGCATGCTGCCTCTAAGTAACACCTATAAACCGAAAACCCTAAACTCTAAACCCGTCGAGACCTTATAAGAACCCTAAACCATAACCCCTAAACCCTAAACCCTAACGTAGCACATCTCAGGTCGACGAGGCGTGCCAAAGCAATGCAGCCTTGTTGCACAACTCGGCTTGTACCGAGGCCCGGAGACCTTGTTGGTTTAGGTTGGGGGAAGTAGAAGGTGCTGTAAGGGGTTGATAGGGGTTTTATAGAGTCTTTGATTTATAAAGGGTTAAGAACTCGATAACGCCCTTATTGTACAAACCCTAAACTCTATAAACCCTGTAAGACTATTTACGAAGACCTAAACCCGGGAAAGTGCATGAAGGTGTTCTGATTTTTTTTTGTTTCTGTCTCGGGTCCAGGCCATCGCTCTGGGATTTGGAGGTCTGGACCTTTACGGGTTTAGGATTTAGGCTTTGGGCATGAGGGCTTGTGCAGTGCAGCCTTTAAAAAAGAAGGAGAGTCGGAAAATTAAGTTCCGAGGGCTGACCGTTTTTGGGGTGGCGGGGGTGGAGGGTCGGTACTTCGGAGTTATCTTGTGAGCAATTCTCCGGGTTGAAACGCTTCGCTTTTCGGGGTTTCGCCTGTTTAGGTTTCCAAGAAACTGGGGTCTGCGGCTTTGCGGGGTCGCTGCTCGACCGCTTTCAGGGTCAAAGGTATTGAAGGAAACAGGATGGAACTCACTACCAGAAGCAAAGTGCGAAGCGATAGACTTCCATATTCAAGCTTGAGACTCTCTTTGGTCTGAGAACCTGAAGAAGTGGTTTGATTTTTCGGTGGTTTATGCTTATTTTGTGATTTGGGGTTTGGGCCTGCCTGCAGGCTTGAACTGAATAGGTGGAGAGCGGGGCTGTGTAATATAGGGGCCTTAAGAATTACCTATACTATTTTGGGGGCTCCTTCTCAAAACTATAGTATAATAAAGCCCAAAACCCTATTCTAATTCTTAAGGCCCCTAGGTTAAATTATAGTGTAATATAGCTCAAAAGCCTATTCTAATTCTTAAGGCCTCTGGCTTAAATTATAGTAGAATATTTCCCTAAACCCTACTCTAACTCTTGAGGCCCTATGTTAACCCTCGGCTCCTTCTCTGACTGCAAGAGTGTCGATTTTTCCAGGATCGCTCCCTGGCTGTGAAAGAGCAGTAGGCCTCCCCTAAACCCGAAGAAAACCCTAAACCGTAAACCCTAAACTCTAAACCCTAAAAAGCTCTAAACCCTAACCTTGGGGGCGCCTGTAGAGCTGAAACACAGAATACGCACGGGTCGATGGCGAGAGCACGGTGCAGAAGACGAAAGGTAGAAGGCGGTCTTGAAAGCCTCCGTGCGGAGCGGAACTGTCATTCAAACTTGTGCGCCCCGCTGCAGCATAAGAGCAACCTAAGACTCCTATAAGGAATTGCTGTTCCTAGTGATCGAAGCCCCTTTCTCTACATGTCCAGGGCGTATGGAAGCCTCGGCGTTGCTGAACCCGATGTAAAACAGACCTGCTTCTGCAGACAGCCTAGCAGGTTTAAGCTGTAGGGCTTAAGGCTAGCATTATGACAATCTGCTCCTGGGACATCATATACGGCCTACTAAATAATTATTTTTGCAGAAAAAGTGCAGATTATTTGCGGATGGAATTTTGGATTGCAGATTATTTGCAGAATATTTGCAGAAAAAGTGCAGATTATTTGCAGATGGAATTTTGGATTGCAGATTATTTGCAGAATATTTGCAGAAAAAGTGCAGATTTTTTGCAGATGGAATTTTGGATTGCAGAATATTTGCCGAAAAAGTTCAGCAAAAGTGCAGATTTTGCAGATTTTTTCGATTTTCTTTGAATGTGCTGATATGCGTTTACAAATACATATATGCTTTCCCAGGAGCAGATTGTTATATTACTTAATTTTTTCTTTAAGACTCTTTATCATTAAAGTGTATAATATACCGCCCAAGCCCCATGATATTTCTATTTAAAATATACTTGTGTACTGTTAATAATATATTTGCCAAAAATGTCATGGAAAATATAAAAACACTAAACCACACTGTTTTCTGCAATCATCAAAAAGTCTGCACTTTTTCTGCAAACCAAAATTCCATCCGCAAAATATCTGCAAAAAATCTGCAACCCACCGCCCAACCCAATCCACAAATAATCTGCAAATTTCCCGCAAAAATAATTATTTTGAAATATAGCCCCTGTCCCAAGCAGATTGTCATAAGGCTAGCAAGGGGCCCAAACCTTATTATCCTACAAGTCCTATGTGCCTCCCCCTTTGGGAATGATAGAACTTGGCCGGGTCAGCCGCATGCCTGCACCGTTGGGAAGACGCCATCACTTACAACGCGCCTACTCCGCACTCCTGTCTTTTCCGAGGCCGTGGAAGAATTTAGCGAGGCCTTGGAGAACTCAGACTTCTTTGCAGGACACAGCTGCGCTGGCGAGGGTATTCTCCTGTGCAGAGATGCAACTGGGTTCAGACAGCTTTTCTTGTGATATAGGGGCCTTGATAATTACCTATACTTTTTTTTGGGGGGGTACTTATTATACTTAGGTTCCTTATTATACTTCTAGTATACTGGGCCCCAAACCCCCGTTCTAATTATTAAGGCCCCTATATTTTATGAGGTTCGGGTTTCGGGTGTGGGACGAAAGCCGGGCTTCGGGTTGGGAGAGTGTGAATACGCAACTGGGCAGCTGTTTTACACATCTCACGCACGAGAAGTAGACATGTTTAGTCATTTTGGCCACTTGTCTAGTCGGCCTCGTAATCTCAGTGTGTTTTCAGGTGCTTCAATACAGGTGTGCATGTAGGCCGCAGAATACAGGAGTCCACAAAGACATGGTTTTTGCCTGCCGTTCTACGCCCTTGTCAGCCATTAACCCTACAAACCCCGACACCTGTTTGAGGTCCGTAAACCTTAGACCCTAAACCTCGTAATATAGTGGCCTTAATAAGTAGAATAGGGTTTTGGTGCCCATCATACGATAAATAGAATAAGGAACCCCCGAAATAGCAATGGTAATTATTTAGGCCCCTATAGTAGAGCTTCAACCCAGGAACCAAGAGTCCCAGGTGAGTGTGAGCAGTACGAAGTGGCCGGTCTTGGTCATGTTTATCCCCATGGCAGGGTCGCTGCTGCCATCTTTGCAGAGCAACCCCTTTTTCTGGTTTTGTGTGTTAGAAAACTTTGATGCAAGATAACATGCTAGAGATGTATGACATATGACACATGCTTTCCGTATTGTGGTGAACACGTTTCTTGACAAGGATCCGGTTTTCTGTCATTGGGGGCTCGTTCGGGTCCTTCCTAGCCAGGAGACCACAAGCTTTAGCTTGGTGTCCCACGTTGAGTGCAATGCCTGGATTTGCTGCGTAAATTGGGTATGATGAGGTGGCTCAATAGGAGAACTCTCTGTGAACCCTTGAAGCACTCAGAGTAAGCCAGTATCCCAGAGCTCTCTGTAAAGTTTGGCCTTGAGGTTAAACTGCTAAACCAGTGAGCCTTACTCCAAGATGCCGGTTACAAGGACAGGGCAGTTGAGAAGGTTGCAGAGAAGGCCTGAACGCTTGAACCCACACAAATCGAGAAGCGCCGAAAACCCCCGAGCCCTAAGGTAGAGGTCTGCTCTGCACAAAGAGTAAAGTAACCCCGAGAGCAACCTCTATATTACACAAGCAAGACAGTGAGCATTACCCGAACCCTTAGCAAGAAGCCTAAGACCCGAAAGCAGTAAATCTTAAAACCCCCCAATTAAGATGGATACCACCAGTCCTAAATCCAAGATCCCTAAACCTTGGTACATATCTCCCTGCTTCGCGTACTCAGCCATGCAGGAGGCAAAAAACGCCTCAATTCCAAAAGCCCATATCCTTACGCTTTCTTGAGCCAAGGTTGACCTGCGTTCTATCGCGGCAGGTCGCGCGCCTGAGCTACAAGGCCCAAATGGAAGCTGAAAGAGCCATGTCGTCAGTGTAATAGTTCCATACATTGCATACGCTTACGCACACACACACACATATATATATATACACATACATACATACATACATACATACATATGTGTATGTATATATATATACATATTTAGGTGTGGCATGTGTATGTATATATGTATACATGTATGTATGCATGGTTTGCTTATGCGTATGTATGTCCCATATACATAGATATCTGTATTATGCACAATGGCTTGAAGTATTAGACCATGATTCAGTTTAAAGCGGCCTGTATGGGTTGCTACAATGCTTTTAATCCAGGAGCCTTGATAATTACCTTAATACTACCATTAGGGTTTCGGGGTATATCGTACTATGTCTACACTACAACACATAGGAGCCAGAATAGCTAGCATAGGTTTTTGCTTTTAGAAGCAATACTTTCATATTAAGGCACCTATATGAGGGTGCATGGGGTTTCTTTGGGAGCCCAAATACTTATATAGTCGGCTACTGGGTTATGGGTACCACAAGATATATGTAGAGTTTTTTGGCACAGGCGCACACGAACAGTGACAAACAGGCGTGTGGGCTTCTAGGAATATATGAAAAGCTTGTATGGGGATTGGCAAGGTTTCAGCAGGGGCCTTCCAGCAGTAGCATCCGGAGATGTTGTCTTGAATTCCAGGATCAATGTGTCACAGGGGCAGTTACAAAGAAATGGGCACACATGACGTTCGCAATAGGACTTGAGCAACTGCGGGTATTTTCTATTAAGATAATCACACATCAGTGCGGAATATAACAAAGACCCAACCCAAAGTAAGCCCCTGCAGTAGCCATGTCCCGCCGCCTTGGCATGAGCGGCCTCCAGGGATGTCGTGTGCTCCGGTAGAAGGGACGCTGCCCCTTTCGCGGTCTCAATCCAGGCCAAACTCAGCAATTCAGGCGTTTGAGTGTACAGAGCTTGAGGGCGGAAGGGGTTCATGACAATAAGAATCATGTGGCAGTTATCATCTGAACAGAACGTACAGGTGTTTGGGCGGTTTCGGGCCCCGAAATTGGAACTAAAGGAACTTGAGTCGAGGGACAACCGAGTTTGTATTAGGTTTATGTTCCGTAGGAGTGATGCGATCACTAGTAACTATTTCTGATAGTACTGAGAAAGAAGATGAGTAGGTACTGGTGTGAATAGCTCAGGGCGCAGGGGCCGCGACACCGAATACTACTACTACTACTCCTCCTCCTGCTACTGCTACTGCTACTACTACTACTAGCTACTACGACGACGACTACTGCTGCTACTACAACTGACTGTTACTAACTACCAGGAGAATGTACGCAGTTCTCATGACCGAATGAAATGCTGCAGGCAGCTGTGGCCTCAGGCTGCCGGCGTCACAGTAACGTAGAACTACAGGGTTTGCGGCTTCAGAAAGCCCGTGCGGAAACCCAAAATGCGGAGCCCCAAACTACTTTAAGTTTCTTTCACTTTTTGTCGGGGCACGGCATTTAAATGTAGGGGAAGAAGTGATGAGCAATGATCCGAGTACTGTTAGCAGTGGTCATCTTCATCGTGATGGTGGCTGGGACTGACGTACAAGAGGTCGCTGGTGAAGCTGTGCCAAAGTGCCTTTTTCGCAACAGCCTTCGGCATCTATTATCAGCCAGTCTGTGCACGGTTGGCAAAAGCAGGGCAGGGGGGTTGCGAAACACGAATCCCCCAAAATGCTCCAAGCCCTAAGCCCTAATCCCTCAACTCCCTTGGCCTGATGCGCGTCTCTTCCTTGGCAGCAATAACCGATAACCCCTCTAAGCCCCCTCAATGTGTAAGTCAAGATATGTCAGGATGTATCAAGTATAGACTCAGCACAAGGTCCAGAGTCTTTCTGCAAATGCTTTTGTGTATATATATATATATATATACACATATAGATATGCATATATAAAAGCCTATAGTCAACATCCCTTATTGCAAAGTGTATAATACATACGATAAAATACATGTCACATGTGGCACACAAGCANCCCTTATTGCAAAGTGTATAATACATACGATAAAATACATGTCACATGTGGCACACAAGCAAAACAGAAGCACATATGTGGCAAAAGCAAAGCAGGAGCCCACAAAAGTTTCTTTTTTTTGCCTTCTCGTGTGGAGAGACATGCTCCCCAAGATACAGACAGAGTTCGGTAAGCAGATCTCATACATGTTTGTATCCACGATCTCAGCAAGACACACCCCAATTTCATGCACCCTGCATGGCCCCCCCCACTACGAACATTCAGCGTTCTTGCTCTTGTCACTTGTGATTCTGTTGCGAAGAGAAACACTTCTTAGACGAGTTGGCATCTGCACTTGTTGCCTGGCCTTTGGACACCGCGCCCCTCCCAATTCAAAAATCAGTTAGTTCAACAAAATTTCAACAGTGCTGCCGGGGCCAGCACTGTATCATCAGGGTTTAGGGTTTAAGTATTACAGTATTATAGCACCAAACAAGTTGGTTTCCTAACAAAAACCAGGGTTTCGCTACTTTCCAGAAGCAGTAACAAAATCCAGGGTTCAAGGGCCATACGGTTTAGGGTTTGTGGTTCAAGGTTTGGGTTTACGGTTTGGGGTATACGGTCTAGGGTTTTAGAGTTTCGGGTTTGGGAACTGCGCACCTGATTTCTCAAGGCAGGTGCTAGAGCGACTGGAGTCCTGGCAGTACACCGCAGACTCCGTCAGTTGCAAGTGAAACTTGAACCCTAAACCCTAAACGGTCTTGCTGTACGGAGTCCCGGAAAACTGAAACGCAGGCGTCTAGAAAGTCGACAGCGAGGGACGGCTCTCATAGTAATACTACCTAGTGACCTAGTAGAGTAGTAGGTTTAAGAGTTATAGTAGTAATGACAAGAATATCAATGTTAATTAATACTATTTATGATAGTAGCTGCTGCTAGTAGAGGAGGTAACCTTTAACTTTTCCTGGGGTACTACAAACCCTATATAGTACCAATATACTCCTCAAGATCGACCTTTAGTTCTTCAGGATACTGTACAAGTGGGAAAATGAATAACCTTGAGCCGCACTATATTCAACAGCCCAAAGCCCAAGCTCAACCCAGAAATCCTTCAAGGCAATCCGCTAAGCCATGAATTCCAAATGGAGGTATCGATCCAGAAACAAACTCAAGACATGCATTTATTTTGATAAAAATATATCTTAAATCCTTCATTTTCGAAAATTTTAGACAAATTCATATCATCATATCACTAAAAATTGAATATTTTAAAATTAATAGATTGATTACAACTTATTCTAAAATCATATAAGTATTTTGGAGAATAGAATAAAATATATTCATATAAGAAATAATATATATTACTAATATCACCATAATAAAATCAAATATATCTATTCATTAATATTCAGAAGGAGGTTTATTTATACTCACTAAAACGGTAATAAATAAATATTATATAGTAGATATTGTGATAATTAGCGGCATTAATTATTTCTTTTATAGAATAATATGGGGGGAGAGTCCGTATTAAATTTCGTTATTTTTTTTTATTTCTCAATATTTTTAATGAGGTTTCTTTCTTTTAGTTATTTGGCATTTTCGAATTTATATATGAAAATTCAAAATTTCGGATCATAGAATTTATATTAATAATAAGGAATAATCGTTCATATTGAGAAAAACGATAATATTAAAAAAAATGATTATTTCGGAATTACAAGTCAAAATAAATCGTAAGATGCTTTCGAACTAGGATATGATATAAAGAATACTGTAAATGGTGCATTGGTCTCGGAATTTTCGTGTCGGTCCCGGATTTAGTGCACTGGAAAAATTAATATAGCGGCACGTCGTTCTTTATGAATGCTACGAGCCGGACGCGCGTATTTGTATTGGTTTTTGTAGCACTTCTTCGTCCGAAGACGTTGGTAGGGCCGAGGTTGTCTACGATGTGTCGTTTCTCTCGGTTTTTAATAAGAGGGTGGAAAAAATATTTTCCGTCTAGCCCTTGAGACTAAGAAATCCGGAAATTTTGGCAAGGGCCTGCCAAAATAAATTATTTTATAAGCAGAACTAAGTAATAGAAATATATCTATGAATTTATCCCTGGCCCCCTCTCCCTCCTTTAGGCACGATAATATACGCAAATATCGGCCGCATCGATATTTCCGACACTTGGAGTGCAGACATATGATAAAAACTAATATAAATGGTATATTAACCCTAAACTCTAAACCTTTAGGGTTTATAGAAATTGTTAAAGGTTTCGGTGCACCCCACAGACGGAGCGCAAAATTCGGTGCTAAGAAGTTTTCGGCGAATATTTCCGTAGAATATTTTACCGAAAAAGTTTTCAATAGGTTTCTCGTACTGAAACCTCATTTTGAATCTGGGCCTGCCTGGGGGCTGGGGTGGACTGGCTGGGGGCTGTGGCCTGGGGAGAATATTTGCGCAGAATATTTTCGGCGAAGCGTTTTCGCAGAAACATTTTCAGCGAGTTTCTCGTTTTGGAATCACATTTTGAATTTGGGCCTACCTGGGGGCTGGGGACTGTGGCCTGGGGGCTGGGGTTAAGGGCTGAGGAAGTTTCTTATTTTATTAACATCACAGACGTAGGGTCTAAGCTCTAAACCCTAAACCTTTTTCAAGACGTTATTTTCTTTGAGGTTGCAGCGAAAAATATAGGAACGTTTGCTATTTTTGACACCGGAAAGCGTAGCCATTGTAGTTGTAGGCTAGTTTCACTTCTATCCCGAAGCGCTAGGCCTAGGCTCCAGTTATGCCAGGCTTTTGAAGCGCGACGGCAAGCGCACTTCTGGAAGGTTAGGAGGTAGGTTTCAGCTGACGACTGGGAGGCATTTCGGGACTGAGAGTTTTAGGATTTTAGCGTTTGGGGTTTAGGGTGTAGGGTTTCGGGTCTGAGGGGGTGTCTCAGGTTTAAAGCTCGGGTTTTAGGTTCAAGAAGTGACCTGCAGGCCGGAGACCTCAAACCCCGAGAGATATCAGCCTGCACAGCAGGAGCCTCAAAACCTCCGGAAGAGAAGCATACTGTGGAAGCCGACTCTATTCCTTGGGGAACCTTTGTCACTTACACTGTATGTTATATCTGACTGAAACCTGATTGTGGTGATTGGGGCTGGGGTGGGGGCTGGGGCTGGGGGCTGGGGCTGGGGTTGGGGCTGTTGGCCCCCCGTCGCCCCCCCTAGAAAGCTGGAACGGGACGCGCCGGACTCCACGAGCGGACATAGGTGTTTTACATATTTGATGGTTTGCCTGCTATGGGGTTTGCCTGCTATGGCTGGCGGAAATTCCTCCGCGAAATTTTGCGAGGTTCTCGGGCTCCCCCCAGTCCCTATGGGCTGGGGGCCGGGGGCTAGGGCTGGGGCCTGTGGTTGGACTGGGCTGGTGGTGGGGCTGCTGGGGCTGGGGCTGAGGCTGGCTTGACCGAATTTGGCTACGTTGGGTGGGGTTTGAAAGTGACGGGCCTCTGTTGGGGCTGGATTGGCTGGGCTGGGTTGGGAAGGGCTAGAGCCAGATTTTTTGAAGTTGGGTTTTGCGACTACTAGAAACTGAATCGAATTTGGTTTTTGTAATTGGAACCTGGTTCTGGTTGAGGGAGCTCAACGGAAACAATGACAAGCAATTTCTATTTATTTCTTGAGGGTTTAGGGTTAGAGTCTTCGCGGGCTTTTATCCGAAATCTAGGATATGTTGTCAAAATCATTTCAGACGGCGTGTCGCCGTAATGATGATATCGATATACGATGCTCTTGGGATAAAGATAGCGCTATAAAAAAGATCGATTCAAATGGGCCCCCCCTCCCGTGCGATCCGAAATATCGGCCGTACCGATATTTTCGGTGCCTCGGACGAGAAGCGTTAGACTTATCGTATTTGCGATGACCGAGATATCGTTCTATTGATTTTTTCAGTATATTAACTTTTACGACTCCAAAATGACCGGAGCGCCGATAAACGAATCTCATATGAAATTTTCATATATACCCGTTTTAATAATCCTATATAATTAAGTAGAATAAATGTTTTCTTCTTATCTATATGATTCAATTTCTTTTCTATGAAATTTATTNATTCGAAATTCTCCATTATAAAATATAAGTATTATTTCAAATTCTACTACCCTAAGCTCCGAAATTTCTTTTCTTCATTCCATAACAATCTATTTTCTCTCCCGACCCTTCTTATTTTATCAAATTCATAGAATACACGCTTTAACAATAAGAATAGAATTTTTTTAATGAACATTCGGATCCAGCGAAAATTATTTTCTTCCACCATTATAATACAAAGAAATAAATATTAAAAAATCCAAATCTATATAGATAAAAGTATCGGGCATATAATATAAAATATCTCCAGCGAGACCCTTTCTCGAATTTCTAAGATATATAAATCCATCAATATGAGAAATAATTCTTACAAACCGTCTAAATAGTATTATAAAAACATGAATTCGAATATCATATTTTATTTAGATATCTCTCCAATTTCGATTCGTAATAACCATGCCTTAATTAATTTGAAGGGCAGAGTCGGGAAAGCAGGAGAGAGAAAATTCTATGAGACACCAAGATACGTCTGTAGGGTAAACTAAATTGAAATAAAGAAGAAAGATCATGAAATTCAGAAGATAGATATGAAAAATTTTGTATTATTATTAGTTCGTGAAATCTATAGACTCTACGCGGAATTTAGATCTATGATTACGAAACGGAGTCTACAAGATCTTCTCGATATCCCACTATCCTTACCCTACCTAACCATACCGCCCTACCCCCCTTTCCTTCTCTCCTCTCCTATCGTCCTCCCCTCCCCTCTCTATCCCGTATCATGGAAGGCCTTCGGTATTCAAGAATATTCGCGGAATCGATTATAACTTGCAGAACAAAACCTGAATTGAATATCGAAGAAATCTCTGGTTACAGTCATAGTTCAGTAATTAAGCCCCAACATGCTGGAGCATGTCTATACTCATGCTCATTCACGATATCTACTTCTCAGAAGGCCTTTTGCATTTCAGGGTTGCTAGGCGCTGTACAGCAAGCTTCAATCACAACTGACAGTGCCTGTTTTGTACGTACTGCCTGCTCAAGATTTAAGCCGCTTGAAGATGTTCCTTTGGGTGCGCAGTTTCGCTAGCAAACCGAACTGCTTTTGGAACAGAGGAGAGCGCTGTCCAAACGTCGAAATTCCCTCGTGCCAGAATCGCAAGAACCGGATGAACGCCTTCGCAGAGCGCGGCATGAACGGTGCATAAACCCGGAGGGGTTTGCCTTGCTTCTTGGGAGATCAGGGTTAAAACAAACAAACAAACATGACTCAAACATGATTACCAAGCAATGTCTGCTACAAGTACTCAGTATCTGGGCTATTCGGGTCTCCACTCCGCAGCTTTGAACTTCACCTGCTAGAAGTCGGCCGATAGTCCGGTTAGGTTTCGTTTGGGGGATGATTCGAGCACCTTCGAATCTGGACGTTGCTGGGTACATCTTGACGCAAGAAGTTGCGGGGTTTCCGGGCGAAGTAGAGCCGGTGATTGTTGCCCAGGAAAGAAAGCACATGAGGCCGCAGATGCGGGTGAACACGGATGCACATTTTCTGGGCAAGCGCAGTAACATGTTTCCTCACCTCCAGAAGCTGCTTACAAATCCGCCGGGCAGAACATCTCAATAGATTTCTTGACTGCGCATGCTTCTTAAACTTATAAAAGGGTTTGAAATACTTACTGTAACGGAATACAGCTACAAGAACTACTGTAGCCCACAGGGATATTCGGTTTGAAATGCACCTCCGGAAAATTCCAGCAGGCTTACTGCAGATGGTAGTACTAGTAGTAGTAGTCGTCGTCGTAGCAGCAGCTGAAGCAGAAATTGTTAGTGGTCGCTGCTGTTCGGAAGACAGCAGCTCAATCTGCCACATATGTCAGTAGATGAGCAAAACCGAAGTTCACCTGAAGGATCAAGGTATCAGCACCCTCTTCCCATGTTCTTTTTGCCGCGGACCAAGTGTCCGCTTGTCGGATGCCAGGAAACCGGCAACCACGGAAAGCCTGCTGTTTGTGGCGTGTCGCTACTCGTACAAAAGCCACTGCGAACTACATAATACTTAGGCTTGACACTTTCCTTCAAAGCCTCAGGGCAACTCACTCGCCACAATCTGTGCACCAGCTGCTTGCCGCGTGGTCAGCACGAAGATTCTTTACCGGTGCGCTACTGCGCAAGCAGGGCTACTTGCATCGGTGTCGGTGCCCAAGCGTATCTTAGAGTGTACATGGCCACGTCTCCCAAGCCTGTCGAAACTAACCTGCTCTGAACCACTCAACCTGAGCTGTAGCACATCTGGCTTTCTGTAGCCCCGACTTCGAATGCTTGGAATGATTGGGAGAATCAGTGCCCGGCACTGTGGCTACACCACGAAAGACGTCACGTCTTCCTTGCTCTCAGGTCCGCCAATGTCAGGACAACCACCCTTAGAGAAGTCCTCAGACTCGAAAGCAGCTGACAGGGCAGCCGTACTTCTTGCGAAGTCCTTCTGCGCAAAGTCTGCTTTGCAGCTTGCTAGGAAGTTATGGTCCTTGATCAAGCAAGTCTGATGGATGGTCTTTGCACGCTTGATGATGGACCATGTGCATCCTGACTCCGACGCTGTTGTGGAAGGCGCCTGCCCGGGGGGACAGTGGCCCGCCTTGGGTAAGCTGTACCAGAAGCCGATGGGGCTCTCGTCAGCGCACCTGCTCTCACCCTCGCCCCCGAAGAAGGGCGCTTCCTTGCCAGTTAATCGCGTATCACCGCCAATGCACCTGGAGTGCGGGCAGGTTTTGCGGGGCTTCTCATCAACATTGCCTCACAGCTCAAACAGCCTCGAGATTGTGTTTTTCGCCGCAGGGTCTGCTTAGCACTGTGGACATGGCAACTCCGCGACAACCACGTACCACGCTGAATTCCTAAATCCTTAAGCAGTCAAAACCTCCTCAGCCGCCCATCCCTGAACCCTAGAACCCCCTTCTGAAAACTGTTTTTGGTCCCAGGCTCTGCTGAAACCCTAAACCTTAAACCCTAAGGCACTTACGAACCCTAAACCCCTTACAAACCCTAAACCCCTTGTAACTTTCCCGAAGGATAGTATTGGGGCCTTAATAATTAGAATAGGGTTTTGGGACCCATTATACTATAGTTATAATAAGGAACCCCTCAGAATAGTATTACTAAGGCCTCTATATTATAGTACCTATCATGGATCCCTTATAGTAGCCCTTATAGACCCCTTTAAAGGAGCCCTATTCTATTTACTGAGGCCCTTATCGTAAGCGGCTGAGACACACCGGGCCCTTCGGCTTGGTGTCCGGGTAGCCGTTGCAAGCCGAATACTGGCCGAAGGCCGGGGAGAGCTGAAGCGAGTAGCGGGAGATCCTTTGGGCTCAGTAGAGCCCTTTTTGGGGGGGTATTAAGGTTTCTTATTTTATATATCATATATTATACAATAGTATAGTGTGCTATGGAGGGGTAGAGGGTTCAGGGTAGATTAAATGGCTGGTGCTTGGGCTTGGGGAGTATAGGGTTAAGGGGGTAGGGTCCGATGAAGGATGGCAATCTGCAGTTCTTGATGCTGAAAACTCGCTGGGGCAAGGTATGGAGAGTTGGGATCCGGGGTTGTGCATTTCTGATTTCGCAAGCTACCGCGAGGGTTGGGTTCTGTCTCATTTACAAAAAACAAAAAGCCCTAAACCTCTAAACCAAAACCCCTGAACCCTAAACACCTAGACCCATGAGCCCCAAAGCCTAAACCCTAAACCGTTTGCCCAGGATCAACGAGTAGTTGTGGTCCGCAAAGGAGCTTTGGTTCGACATGAGATCGAAGCCTGGGTTTGGCGCTTAAGTAGCTTGATACGGTTTAGGGTTTAGGGTTTAGGGAGTTTCCGGAAAAAGGAGACCCTCATATAATGCCCTAAATAGTAGGACCCTTATTATAAGGACGCCAAAATAAGGTACCCCGAATTTTCGGAAACTCCCATATAGGAACCCCTTCAAGCCTAACCCAAAACCATAAGGGTCCGATCTCCCATAACGGTTTAGGGCTCATTCCCTCTTTGAGTAGGCCAAGAAGATTGGGATATCCCACCCATAATGGTTTATGTTTGGGCTAAAGAATTACCAGTGCCTTTTGTTGAGGCTCCTTATTGTAATATGCCCCAAATCCCTATTCCAATTTTTTTGGGCCCTATGTTACATATTGAGTTAACTTGCCAGAATAATCGGTATCTATACAGTGCATCTGCTGGATACGAACTGCCAGCTCCCAGCGTTGGGTACCTAATTTGCTTGTAGTTTGACATTTCCACATGTCCTAGCCAAGGCCTGGAAACCTGCCTGCATTTCTTGTTTTAGGGCTTAAGGGTTTCCAGGCTTGAGAACATCTGCATTAAGAAACGAACCACACAGCCAAATAATAAATGCTACCAAAACGTTGGGTACTCTTCATTTCTTGGCTACAACGCATTTTGAACTTGCGGCTTTTTGGTGCTATCCGACTGACGTACCCCTGCATTTTTTATCAACCATTTCTTGTACAGTGATTGCACTGTAGTTCAGGAACTTAATTAGTTTAAGTTGCCAGAATGGGCGAGGGTTTAGAGCCTAGAGCTTTTTTGCTTTACAAGAATGGGGAGACCTATGGTAAATCATATATGTTAATACGGTGTCCGTCTCATGGCCACTTAAACTAGATGTAACAAGAACCCAGAAGCAAATGAAGAGAGCATCACCACGCAGGTCGGCCACATTCTGATCCTCGATGCTGTAGTCCTGAGCGGCTGAGTATCCCAGCCTCAAAGCCTCAAACAATGAACCCTTCTATTTATGGTAGGACTACAATACACCCCAAAACAATTGAAAGTTCCCTACTCTGTCTGCTAAGAGTCGATGGCTGACAGGCCTGGATGAAACACATAAGCATCCAGAGTCACGGGGCCCACGCCACGCCCGTTTTCACAGGGTGGGGCCACATGATCACAAATGGAAGGCTTCTCCAGGAGGCTCGAATCAACTTCAGTGCTCAAAGGATCAAACCGATAGCTTGCATGCGACTCCTTCGTCACACCTCCCGCGCTGCTCTTCATGGAGATGTTCAGCTCAACCGGGATGTCTCCATCTGCGCACAAAGTCTCGTTGATGATAGAACTCGAAGATCGCAATCTCCATTGTGCGCAGCTGCGTCCGGCCACTGAGCTCTGACCGACATACTCGGAGATCGCCGGATCCGAAGCCCAGGAAAACATGTCTTCGAAGCCTTGTGGCCCAAACATGGGTATGGTACGACACATCGCCTGGCTATGCTGGCTGCCTCCGGTCTCAATCCAGGTATGGTTTCCAACGCTCAAGGTTGTCATGTTGGTGGTTACTTGCGGAAGCAGATAGGGTGCCACGATTTCCATCCGACTAGCCTTCAAGTCCACATCCTGCGCGAAGTACCCGCGGCCTTGGGCAGGAACACCGACGCTTGTGGTGACGACAGACATGGTCGCACCAAACCTGCGAGGGACCTTTGGCCGTGCCGGCTCGTCGGGGGATGCTTCGAAGGAGCCCAGCGACGTGCGCTTCGCCATCTCCGCAGCTTCAGCTGCTTTCTGGATGGGAAAGAACATATCGATGCCAAACTGGTCGAGAAGCGAGGACTCTGCAACAGCTAGGAGTTGAAACAAACATCCCATGGCCAATGCTACCCATGGCTGGCTCATGATGCCCACCGAAAATGAAGTCCCTTGCTTTTGGGACGGTTCTTAAGCCACTCTTCTTGCGGATTCCGAAGGTTCAATGCCCTGCCACACTCTCACGTTGGTGGGTGCCTTTCTACACGGGAGGACACTTAGCAAGCAAAGCAATGCATTTGCGGAGAGTCCTCATCTAGAACCACCACTTATCGGAGTATAACCATAACCACCATCATACCACAGTCATAGGTCTTATCGGAAACATAAGCATCATCATCATCGTAATCATCATACCAGTGCACAATTCGCTCGCCAAGTGGTCAACTACATAAACACAGACCCAGTGTAAATAACAATAAAAATAGAAATCATTGCTGTTATTGTGATTTTGACCATTTGAGAATAAAAAAACAAACAATAAAATAACACACAAAAAGGTAGTATAAATAAAATAACAATAGTGATAAACATAGAATTAGCAATAATAATCTTAGTAGTATCTTAGTAATAACAATAACCACATCCATAGTGATAATGATAAAAGTAGGAGTCATGAGAACAATAACAACAACAATAAAAACACTACAAATCATCATACTAGCAGCAATAACAGTAACAACAACAACAGCAGCAACAACAACAACAAACATCATGGGCCCCGTGCCTTTCTTGAACCTCAGAAGCCAACTTTTGTTTGCGCGCGCGCTCGTTTCCTAAGGCTTTAGTTTAGAATTTAGGGTTCTTGCTGTCTTTGCATGGGTGTTTTTTGTTTGCAAATGCTTTTCTCTGGTTCTTCGACATTAGAGGCCTGAGTGAGCCTTCGAAACAAACTCTGCCCCTGCGCTGAAGAGGCCCTAGAAACCCTACACTGTCAGCCTAAGCTTAATTTCATTCCTTCACAACTTCACAACGAAGCCGAGCAAGAACAAAGCCAAGAGAGTTGACATGGTAGCACCAGTGCCCAAAAACAGTCCCACCATGCCTAACTTCTCTCTGTGGCATGCTCCACCATGTCCCATGCTCCTGAAACCTTCGCCAGAAGATCGTGGTGGGACGAACCCTCATGCCCCAAGCCAGCAGCACGAACTTTCCTCACCTGCCTTTCTGGCCACATTGAGCCTTGCTGGCTATTGAGACGTCACGCCCCAGGGAAGCACTGAAATGTGTGAAAGCGCTGCAGCGGATTCAGTGGATGATCGGGTAATTCCCGGACCTCCTGCACTGCACCTGCTCGCGCCCCACCTGTGCAAAACAAGTGCTGGTCAGCTGCTTTCAACTCGTGGGTGTTCGGAAGCATTGTGCTCTCAACAAACCCGAAACCCCGCCGTTGCCCCCAACACCCCGTCCGGGCCCAGCACCTTCTGTATGTAGGAATTCCCATTCTGTCTGTGGCAGGGGCTGGTAGCTCTCCAACTTCGGCCTGAGACGGGGGAGGTTGGAGGTGCAGCAGTACGCACAACATTACTTCTCATCTCCCAAACACAACTTCCTCATTCATAATCATCACCACCAAAAACTTTTCCATGTGTTGGCATCAGAGAGCGGGCGTGCCAGCATCAGCGAACTCTAGCGCGATGTACCACTGCGAGGACTATGACTATAACGCGCATCTACGAGGCTCGACTATATATGACACGGCACGACGACGACGACTATGACGACGGTGACTACTCATGCTGCTGCTGCTGCACTACCGGTATGCCGCTATGAGAAAGATACCAAGTACAAGTGTCATCAACGGAATTCGCATGTGGGCAACAAGCCCCAACACTACAAGAAGGAGGACAGCAACTGTCGTGGGTCCTCGCGTGAAGAATGAAGACCAGAGAGACGGATGCTGCCAGTATGGTGCCGGCGGCGAGAGCACACCCCATCCTGTGTCCTCAAAGCGCACATGCATCTTCAAACTCGTGAGCATTGCCGTGCTTGTACGGCAGGGTCTGCCAACAGACAAACCTAGAGAGAAAGACAGGGGTAGGAGGTGTCTGTTTCCTGTTTGTTGTGTTGTTGTGTGGCTCTTCGTGTACTTGTGTGCGTGTGCACGTGCGCTTCGCTCGACCCCACTGCGCTAGCCTCCCCCGGGGTTGACGGCAGGCTCCGTGCTCCAGAGGTGCATCGGCGCGGTCTCATCACAAGGGTCACCGGAAGCTTCTGCAGCCTGCCAGGGCGAGGGTCGCGTAGGACGAGTGCCGCTCAAAACCCGCGAAAGGCCGGCTTGTCACATGCTGTGGCAGAAGAGCATGTCGCAAGTCAACTAACTTGCTTACTGTTATTTCACAGTTGTTATGATTCTATTTTTGCTGTGGTCTGTCTCGCTTTGTCTCTTTCTCTTTCTCGCTCTCTCTGAGTTCGGTGGTTTCGACCGATGAGATCCCTAGAAACTAAGGGTGCTTTGGCTGCAAGGGGATCTTGCCTTGTCGGTAGCAAGGCGCCGTTCACTGCTTCCCCAACGCACCTGGGCCATGCAGACAGCCTGTCTCAGCAAGCTGCGGCTGAAGGATGTGTTACCCCTCTGGGGCTTCTGGAGCTCCAGGATCACGCCCTGCAGCACTATGGCCGACACCATGGAAGGTGCTTCAGGCAGCTTTCTGGCCAACTCCCCGTGCCAATAAAGAGACTGGGCCTTGCCGTTCTCCAGACATTCGGCGGTGGCCGGGTGGCAAAGACGGAAGAGCTCCGTCATCTGCTCGCGGAAATCTAGCATCGAGTTCCCCAGCAGAAGCTCTGTTGCCACATTTCGGAAGTCTTTTGGTTTCACGGCGTCGGGTAAGCTATCAAGATCCACCTCCAGCTTCCTATCGCGACCCTCGCTGGCTTTGGCATAGCATTGCTGGGGGGTGTTGTATCCCAGTCCTCTGACCAAACCACCACCGCGAAGACCTAGGTTATACCAGGCACCGGCATGATGTGGATCCTTAGATGCGGAACTCCTCAGCCCCCAAAAGTTGAGACTCTCAGTTCTATCGGGGATCGTATTATCCCCCCAAAGTGTAAAGTATTGAAAAGATGTAATCTATATTATTACCCCCAGAAGCATAAAGTACACCCAACATGTAAAGTATACTTCTTCGGCCACCAAGGATCGAGCATCAGGGCCTTCTCGAAGCAGTTTCTTGGGCTGTGATCCCTCCCCTTCACTCGGCCACCTCCCACAGCTCCTGAGGGGCTGGGCTGAGTAGGGTTTAGAGTTTATAGGGCTTGTAGGGTTTAAGGTTTAGGGTTAAAAGCTGGGCTGAGCACCCTGGCCCCGAATCGGTCAGGGTTTAGGGTTTACGTGGTGAGGTCGCTTCGCAGTCGGACAACGGCAACAAAGCTCAACATCACCCTAGAAACGGCAAAAGGCTTTCACCTATAATAGGATCACATTAAGAACTGCCAGCCGTAAACCCTAAACCCCTGAACCCAAAACTCCAAAATGCTCACTGACCCAAAACCCAAGGAAGTACAAGTTGGAACTTTCAGAATCGACGACCTTATAAGAACCCAAAAGTTGAAAAGTTGAGTTTACAGCCCTGTTAAAGGCTACCTACTCACCCTAAACCCTAAACCCTAAACCCTACTCCCTTCGGCTCCTAGCTCGTCCCAGGCGTTGGCATCCTGCGGATCTAGGCCCAGGGCCTTCTGAAAGCAGGCCTTTTCGGAATACCACCTGGGAGTTTCCGAAAATAGGGGACCCTAATATAGTACCCTAAATAGTAGGATCCTTATTATAAGGACCCAAAATAAGGTAGCCCTAATTTTCGGAATACCACCTCCCCTCTGTTCGGCCGCCACCGATGACGCCCAAGTTGTACCAGAAGGCGGCGACCGTCGGGTCCAGCTCCAGGGCTCGAAGTTCGCAGTCCTTCGGAGAGAAATGCCGGGAGCCGACGACGCCACCTCCGTAGAAGCCCAGTTCGCCCCAAGCCCTGGCATCCTTCGGGTGGCTTCTAAGGCGGTCGACGCAATCAGGTGCGCTCCAACATAGCGAGGGCGAAGAGTGAGACGGATGAGACAGCGAGAGGAGCAGGATCCCATGCGAAATCGGACGCGGCATCACCCGGAAGACGGGGAAAGCGCTCCAAGGTTAAGACGCAGCGCAAAGGTTTTGCGATTGAAGATTGTGAACGCAATCAGAGTGCTGCCTATCCTGAAGGCTGGTCGGAGGCTTGCTGAAAGCGTCTTGTGTGTGTGTGTGCGTGCGCGTACCTACGGACGACTTGGCCGACAAGGTCAACATTGAGATCGTGCCATGCTTGCTGCAGGGATAGTTAATCAGGTCTTCTCACGAACCAAGCGGTGATGCATGTTGGTGACCCTATGACCTGCTCTCTATACAAAACATTGCCGGCACTCCGGAGACTTTGGCATTCACAGTTGCTCGGGTTCAATGCGTTCAGCTTTCAAGAGCAACTTCAGACGACATCAGGCCTGACGCTCACTTTGATCCCCAAGTCCTGAAACTGGTGAAACTTCCGAGATCTCACACTTGCACACGCGAGCTCCTTCGATTGAACACGGACAAGTCCGGGCTAACAGCCAATCAAACACATTCGTACGAAGGGCGCTCTAAGCCAACACCCAAGCAGCTCTGCGTTAGATCTTTCTTGAGCACTGCTTGATGCATGACATGCACCAGTTGTTCTGCATATCGCAAAACTGGCCCAGGAAGGCAGGTGTGTCCTGGTATGAACTTGTTTTCGCAACCTTTCGAATGACCACAACCAAGGGTAGAACAGCAATCGCCCGTGTGCTTCCCAGGAAGATCGATAATCGTGGCATCCGGACTTGTGGCTCCCAGGAGATTTCGCCGCGCGTCTTTCCAGGTTGCATTCTGTTCTTGTTTGTTGTTTAAACTTCCAACCACGAATACATGCGCCCGCCAGTTGGCCCTCCTTACCAGATCGGCTGGGTGCGACGGTTTCATTGAGCCGTCGATGTCTTGGTCATTCGAGATCAGCGCCAGAGTGATGTTGCTGGAATTGGAATGCGCGATGACAGAGTTCGTCCGAATGTCTGGAGAAGGCATTACAATGTCCCACTGGTGGTTGCAGATGACCGTATGCACCAACTCTGCTAACATGGAGTTGCCAAACCCTATAATTTGCGTTCCGGGAGGAAGCCGAAAGAGATCAAAGCTGGCGTTCCACAATCTCGTCTTGTTGAGCTCACGGGCATAACCGATCCCATTGCAAGACCAGCTATCCCTCGCGGTCCCACATCTTCGGTGACCGGCCTTATCGATGACTGCATCTACTTCGGCCCAGGCCTTTGCACCGCCATATCTGCTTGGTTTCCAGTGTTCGCTCCAAAGCTTCTCTGCCCAGTTGGGCGTCTGCCACTTCAATGCTGCAATAAGGGCATCAAGCGACGGCGACGGTACGGGCCCAGTTGGAACGGGCCCAGCTGGCACTGGATCAGTTGGCACATCGTTACTTTGGATGTTCATATTGTCAAAGCTTTGCGGGAGGGGGTTAGGGGGGAGGGTGCTGGCAGGCACAGGTATGACCCAAGGATCATTCATACGCTCCTCTTCCGGAGTTTGGTTGAATGACATCCACAGTCGGACTTGTATTGTATCACCCTGTGCAGGTGACATGATCCAGCAAGCACAGGAAACAATTGCAACACTGAGGCAAAAGGTAACTTTTCGTCCAAGGCCTTTCGATGGAACGCCGAGTTGTTGCGGGCTTGCAGGCTCGGGCATCGGCGATGATGATCACCGATTTGTTGGTGCCGGGGCGCGAGCACCCACTTGCTTGCGCAAACGGCTACATGGAACAAACAGGGCGAAGGGCAACGGCTCTTCTTCCACTGAACTTCCGCTAGCTGTCAATATCTTCTTACTAGAACCAGTTGTCCTCGATCTGAGGTTGTCGGTTCACTGCATGGGCCTATCCCCCTAAAGTCCGAAGAAGCTCTGCTCCCGATGATCTTGTTCTGCATTCAAAGCCTCTGTGCTGCGAGCAGCTTGAAACAGGCAAGGCATGCCCAATAGTGCACGCAATAAGCTGAACCTCAACTCAAACCTCAAAGCTCCGAACCCGAGCAGATGCTTTGGGCGTTTCATGCGCGCAGTCATTTGTTTTCGGGAAGCTAATGAAGGCAGTGCACTGCCGATGCCTCCGAGACCGCTACCAGAGTAACAACAGATAGTCATAAAGTTATACCACTACTTGCTGCGCGAAGGTGCCTTCTGATCTCTCTACGCTTCTTTAGCCATGTCTTTCTGATTACTCGCTGGTCGCGCGCTCTCTCTCTCTCTCTCTTCCTCTCTCCCCCCCTCTCCCTTTCTCCCTCTCTCCTCTCGCCCTCTCAACAGCAGCAGCAGGAGCAGGAGCAGGAGTTGCGGATGTTGTATTTCCAAGCTACAGCCCTACACTTGATACGCACCTCACCCCACCCCTTACCTTCCCGACGACACCCGGGGCTCCCACATAGCTCGTAAGTACAGTATACCAACTATGCTAGTCAGCTGCTAGTCACCAGTCGGCATTGGTGCGAGAACTGGGGTAGTGCAGTAATCGGGTGGTGTCCTGAACTGAACTTCATCTGAAGAGGATGCTGCCGGAAGAACAAATCGTCAGGGAACGAATGCTACCACTGTGCGTGCTCTGAGCGTTCAGGTTTGGCAGTGCTGGCGGAACGAACGCCACTTTCCTGTGCCACCCACCAAAGGCCAAAAAAGAAAGCACGTTTCTGTCTGGGTAGAGTGGGTTACAGTGAGCTTAAACATATTCAAGCGGCCAAGCAACACCCCAGCCCGTGCACAAAGCCATGACATCCACTCTTTTTATTGCGAGGAGAGCTCCCGGAGATTTCGATGCACACACCGGCTTCTTCAGCCGTGAAGGGGTCCTACGTGAACGTCTAGCGTATACAGCATCGTCAGTCAGCTTCATCCTGCTCCATCCTCGCACGGGCTCCAGGTATTCTCGTTTGCTTCACATTGCAACCATCTCCTTCAGGAGAAAGGGATCCCTTATATGTTAAGAGATTAGGCTTCGGCATAAAGATGGTCTTTAAGACGATCTTGGTATTCTTTAGGCTTCAAGATCTAGATCTTCGTGGACAACAATTGAAGGACTGAGGCTCTGGCACGTGGTGCTGTGTCCTCAGGAAAAGAGCTGTTCATTCAAGTGTCCTTACTTGCTGTTGCTGATTAACCATAACACCGGGACTCCAAATTATGCAAGTTTTTGTCCATCAGCCGTAGCCTGGATCTACCCATAGCCTCCTTTACGAGTTGCCCCCCGCCGCCTACCCTAATTGATAGTCCCAGCAACGCTGCAAAGCCCTACGAAGCCTTTGACCCTGTATATTGTTCTCTCGCACTTCCCGTGATTAAGACAAAAACCAGAGTTTCCCTTCAGCGGTGAATGGTTAAAGAGCGCAAGTGATACCATCTCAGCTGCCGCCCCATCAGAAACGCGAATTTTACAAGACCTTTACCACATTCCGGAAGGCGCAACTCCGACAACCCCAGAACTGCAAAGCAACACAGTTCTCAGGAGCGGACATCCTAAGACCTACAGCATCCTAAAGACTAAGCACCTACTGTAGGGGCCTGAATAATTAGAATATTGATTTGGGGGTTCCTTATTACAAGTATAATATAATATAATATACCCGAAACCTGATTCTAATTATGAAGTCCCCTATATTAGACGACCCTTATCCATGAGCTTTTGCCCGAGAACCGAAGCCCTCTAAACAAAGAGGACGCGGCAGCTGCCATAACGGCTGCATGGAATGATCCGGGACTTCGGGCCTGGAAGAGACAGAACAGGACAGAAGCAGAATCTAATGTAGGGGCCTTATTAATTAGAATAGGGTTGTGGGCTCCTTTATGTATAGTATAGTTATGATAAAGAGCCCTGATGAATAATATTCTTGGTAACTATTCAGGCTTCTATAGTACCAGTTACCAGGGTTTAGAGCTTAAAGGGTTTGGGGTTTTTGGTTTCTGATGTGGGGGCTCTCTTCATTCAATGAGGGACCTGACCTGCTGTTTAGTAATAGGGGCCCTTAGGGGGGTAAGCGGGAGGGGGGTAAGGGGCCTTAATACCCCTAATACGAATTTGACAAGGGCCTAATAAGGCCTATTGAAGGAAATATAGTCCCTTAATGATGACCTATACTATTTTGGGGGTTCCTCATTACAATTCTAGTATAATAGTCCCCTACCGCCCTTCCCTCTACCCCCCTAAGGGTCCCTATGATTTACGGCCATTTGGGGTCGCCTGCCTACTCGGAAACTCCCACATAGCATACGGGCGGCTGAACCTAATACTAAGTAATATAGGGGCTTTACTAATTACCCTATACTTTTTTTTTTGGGGGGGGGAGGGGTTCCTTTACAGGGTTCCTTAAAGGGGTCTATAAGGGATCTATAGTAGGGTTCTAGGATATAGGGGCCTTGATAATTACCTATACTATTTTGGGGGTTCCCTATTATAGCCAAAGCCCTATTCTAATTAAGTATGCACATTCAAGAAACGCACTGGTTCACTAGACATCTTGAGTTAAACATGTTCACCTCTTGCCAATGTGTTCAGTGCCAGCATGGCTATCTGGAACTAGTGTAGGGGCGGGCTTGGCAGTGCGTTGTACTACCCTTCTATAGGACGAATGCTACACATAGCCATACGAGCCAGCTTCCGGTTACCAAGAAATTGACACCCGGAGCAAACGAATTGAGTCCTTATAGTACCCTTGGCGGAACTCTTATGTACCCTTGTAGTCGTCTGCCTTACAAACCCCCAAAGCCCCGTATAAACCCCTCTAACTAATATAAAACGGACCCTCAAATACAGGTATAGAAGGAATCTTCGGGTCTCCGTAACCCCGAGGAGTCAACTCCTCTTGAGAACATAGCCACCATCAACAATTCCTCTGTGCGCTCTGCCCTATGGCGCCGGCCTACACCTCCAAGTCCGAACCTGAAACCCAACTCCCGAGCCAACCCTACACCCTAAACCCCTCAACCTTACCTAGACCCCTTAACTACCCTCTAATATACCCTAAATCCCAACTATTAAGGGCCATAAGGGCTCTATTAAAGGGCCTTTACGGGGTCCTGGGCGCTGAACCCCGCAAGCCCTAAACTCGACTATAGGGCCCTTGTAACCATTAGAACAGGGTCTTTTGGCATATTATACTGTAGCTATAACAAGGAACCCCCCGCCGATTTGTTTTTGGTAACTATTTAGGCCCCTACATTACCCTCCGCAGCCCGGCCTGGTGCGCTGCAGCTGCGCGATGTGTGGAGCCACCTCCAAGCAACGCTTGGCACACCGATTCGTCGGTGTTGGGTTTATAGTTTAGGGTAGGATTTAGGGTTGTGGGCCTTGGGTTTCGGGTCTCGGGTAGGGTAGGGTGGGGTTTGTTTAGGGTTTAAAAAGTCTATGGTAATTAATTCCTGCACGGCTTGCGCTCGGCTTCTTGAGGGCTGCCGGGATTCCCCAAGACTTTAAAACTCTGTATATAATTACTGAAAGCACATTGCGCTTCGTTCTTTCGGGACATCCCTTAACATGGGACCTTATATCACCACTCTGACACCGTTATATGAAACAACAAACTATCCAACAAACATCGACAAACAACACCTTACTGATGCCTCGTAGCCTTTGGTCCATTGGTGACTATTAAGGCCCCTAATATAAAGCCCTGCCATAGTAGTATCCCCCATAGATCCCCTTTTAAGGACCCCTTGAAGGAACCCTATTCTTGGTCACCCCAATTTATCGCCCCATGCTCTTCGGCGCCTCTGGGCCCAGTCGCTCGTCCACCAGCCGGAGGAAACGCTCTCCGGCTTCGCCCTGGAGCGCCTCCAAAGGGTTTAGGGTTTAGGGTTAGGATGGCTTTGGTCAGTAGGGAATGGAGGAATGGGGGAAAATTATAACTACTATTACCACCATTCTTCCATTCCCTACTAACCAAAGGTAGGTTTAGGATGGCTTAGAGCTTTAGGTTTAGGGTTTCGGCGCTCACACTCGGACAATCCAGGCGAGGTTTAGGATTTAGGGTTTCAGCACTCACACTCGGACATGCCAGGCGAGGTTGCGAGTCCCACAAGCAGCACATGTAGCTGCAAGCTTCCCAGGGTTTGGGGCTGAGGATTGTAGGGCTTAGGTAAACCCTATATACTATAAGCCCTGGTTTGGGGTTCAGGGTATTGGGTTCAGGGCCTCTACACAGTTCGGACTCTCGCGGCTCGGACACTACGGGGGCGAAGCCCGAGGCTTCCAAAGAGTTTCGACTTGGTACACTTCCCGATTTGGGTGGTCGTCAAAATTATGAATATAATACCGCGCCTAATATTTAGGGTACCCAGTTAGTCACCATAATTTTGACAACTACCCATTTGTAGGGTTCAGTGTTAAGGGCTTAACTTACGGCTTTTGTCGGTTAGGGTTTGTGGGTACGGTACAGGGATTTTAGCTTCGGGCCTTCGTACACTCAGAAGACCATGCATGCATGACATGGTCGAAGATGCACACACACACAGAGATGCTCTAAAGAAATGCTTGCAGCCCAAACAAGCTCAAAAGGCATCGCTACTTGCCCCCAAATGTACAATGCAACGACTTCGTGTCAAAAGAGTCTTGGCCACCCGAGTCAGCCAAACTAAATGCAAAGCTCAAAGCACCTCTGCCAGTTGAGTTCAGGTTTTGAGTTTCAGGCGTTCTGCTTCAGAACCCTGGAGTTCGGGATCCCACCTTAGGCCTTGATCCCTGTGAAATGCTACTCATGCAACCGCATGTGTAGGGGTTGTGCAAGGTATCTGAATGCCTGCATCCCAGACGGCATCCTCCGACCCTGAATGCAACATGCAGTGGCATTTCCATATCAGGTCCAGCAGTACAACAAACTCCAATGTCTTTGAGAGATATCCCCCGCTCTCAACCCAGCTTTTCTCTTCCGTGCAATGCTTGACATTATCCACCTGGGCAGTTGCTTCAATCTCGAACGCAGCGGCTCGCGATAAGAAAGGCAAGGATTTGCATAATATAGGGGCCTATATAGCTAATTACCAACACTATTTTGGGGGTTCCTTATTATAACTATATTATAATGGGCACCAAAACACGATTCTAATTACTACGGCCCCTTTATTACTCACTCTATCTCTCTCCTTCTTTCTCTCCTGCTCTTGCTCTGAAACTGCTTTTTCACTGTAGTAAACGTTTCAACACAAAACTCGTCGCATCGGGCATTTGTATATGTAGATAAATAACTAAATAAATAAATAAATATATATATATATATATATGTTTCCACACATAACAAGCTTATATCTGTACGTGACAATCTGCATGCACTTGCATGTGTGAGGCCTACAGGCTAATATTTGCGGAGGGAGGGAGAGAGAGAGAGAGAGACAAATATCTCTCAGTTCGCGATCCCGTGTTTTGAGTCCTTCGACTGCGGACCTGCTCTGCTTTTTTTCTTTAGGGGCGGGGGGGTTGGGGTTATGGTACAGGGTCCCTTGCTAGCGGCATGTCATTACCTGTCTATTTTGGGGCGTTCCTTATTTTATAGTGTAATGGGCCCCAAACCCTATTCTATTTATGAAGGCCCCTATATTACTATGGAGGCACGCTATGTTGAAGCCGGAAGCATGACCATTTTCTGGACCCAAAATCGCGCCCTCAAAACCACCAGCCTTGCACGTGTCCCGATACGTACTTAGTGGGACCCG
>BGNK01002661.1:83093-98439 GCA_003297005.1 Symbiodinium sp. clade A Y106
GAGCCGGGCACAGCCAACGTTGACCGTTAAGCAGCTTTCTGTTGAGGTTTTCGGCCCAGTTTGCAGGCCCAGATTCCGGACACCAAGCAAGCTTCATGATAGAGTGCCCTGAATGTATAGTACCCTTATATATCCCTTACAATATCCCTTAAAGGAACCCTGTAAAGAACCCTATTCTATTTATGAAGGCCCCTAAAGTGCAGGGTCCCTGATTTGCGACCGCACCGGCTACCCAGGTCAGAGTTCCGTGAGACGGCCCAGGCGCTCCCAGCCGCCGAAGCAGCAAACCCAACACAGAAGCCTAGGGGGCCAGGGTGCAGGGTTTAGGGTTTAGGGTTTGGGGGGTAGGGTGTAGGGTTTGGGTGTTGGAGTGTAGGGTTTCGGGTTTGGGTGTAGGGTTTGGGTGTGGGAGTGTAGGGTTTAGGGTTGGGGGGGTAGGGTTTAGGTATAGGGTGTAGGGTTTAGGGTTGGGGTGTAGGGTTTAGGATTTGGGAGAAGGGTTTAGGGTTTTGAGTGTAGGGTTTAGGGTGTAGGGTTTAAGGTTTAGGCGGCCTACCTACAGCCTCCATTGTAGTTCCTTTTGTTGTTTAACCAGTTGTAGATGAAAAGAATCCTGTAAGACAACCCCCGAAAAAGGAACTACAATGGAGACTATAGGTAGGCGTAGGATTTAGGGTTCGGGGTTTAGAGATTTATGGGGGTTCAGGGTCTTCGGGCGTTTAGGGGGTTTGGGGAAAGTTTGGGGTTTGTGACTTTATGAGTTTTTGCCGGTTTTTTCGCGTTGAGGTCGGGGGGTCGAAAGTCTGGGGCTGTCGGGATTTGCAACTCCCAAAGGGTCCTAGGTACTGTTATGGGGGATACTTTCCCAAATCATAATAGCCATACCCATTCCTAATATGGAAACCCTAGATTCTGCTATACAGGTACTTTGGACCCTTTGGGAGTTTGCAAGTGCGGAAATTTAGAGAGTCCTGGGCTTCGCGGCTTCAGGCTGCTTTGGACGGTATAGGGTTTAGGGTTTGGGCTCTCTTCAAGCATTGCTCAGTGCCTTGCCGCCCCGTGAGGCGCAAGTACTTATCAAATTCAAAACAAGAGAGCCCACTCTCAAAACTCGAAAAGAGTTTATCCGTCATTCCCACATTGCCACGGAGCATCGAAAAGAGCAGCCAAGCGGAACTGGCCCATACACCAACTTGCGTGACTGCCATCGCAGCGGTATCGCCTTCAGATTGCCCGCAAAAATGTGCACGCCAGAGAGAAAACTACAAATCTGTAAATCTCGGTATGTGGACCCAGGAAAGCTGCAAGCTCACATCCCTGCATCCTACGATCCTGCCGATTGGATGTGAAATGGCAGGAGTCCTGCTCGTTTCCTATTCCGTGTGTGCGAGGCATTCTTATGCTTCAAGCTCTATTGAAGCCTGTCAGGCCGTTTCAACCCTCTAAGCCCTGCGTAACGAGTGATAGATTGCTGCACAACCCTACTAGTTTCCCAGATCCTTGAAGCGTCTTGCCCACTGCATCTCACCTGCATAGTACAGCGCGAAGAAGCACAAGAAAATAAGACCAGTCCTTAGCCAACGACTCCGCTCGTTCGGGGGTCGGGCCTTTTGGGGTCGAATTTGTTGATGTTGATGTTGAATTTTCGCAAGGGTGGCTAGAACCACTCCGAACTCTTCCGCGATCCGTAAGTAGAAAGCCATTTGGACACAGAATGGGAGTTGGAGAAAACAAGCGATCCCATATCTAAATAGTATGATCCTTCATATAGGGACCCCCCCGACATCCCCCGACTCCAGAATACCCTGTAAGAAGCTAAAGAACCCTTATGAAGACACCGAAAATTTTTGATACCACCCACTGAACAAACTCAGGTTCTGAAGGTAGTCCATGCAGCAGCCAGACCACCTGCTGGCTCGACCGCACTATCAACACAAACAACCAATTCACAGAATATGCGTGCATGTATTCATACATACATACATCCATCCATGCATGCATGCATATCTACATAGATACATATGTACATACTTACATACATGCATACATACATACATAAATACAAATTTTATTATAGAGATCTACATGAATACATAAATACACATGTATTTACACACATCTACACATTTGTCTCCATATGTGTATGTATATATGTATAGAGAGAGAGAGACGCAAGAATACACGCATACCTACATACATACATATATTTTATTTATTTATTTATATATATATATGTATATATATATATATATATATCACATGTACATGATATAAATATGAGAGAGGGGGAGAGAGGGCTAATCCTAGACGTTCAGTGCGAAGAGAACCTGTTTTTGTCTGCCATTGAATATTTTGGTTCCCCGCCTCGGAGCGGCGAAGCGATCGCAGAGATAGATGGCCAGCTTCGTCATCGGTAAGAACCAGAAGGAGTAGAAGCCCAGCGTGAAAGCCATAAATTCCGTGGCCACAACCACTGCAGGTGCGCCCGCCACCCAAAGCGCGGCGAGGGTGTTGAGGCTGGCGCTTATGGGGCAAGTGGATGCAAGCAAGAGGTACGGAAGGGGAAACTGAAGTCGAAGCTCGTCTGAACCGAGCATCTCCTCTCGCAAAGGGCCTCGAACATACTCCGTGAAAGCCTCAGTACTGCCATACCACTCCCTGATAGCTGAGTAGATGAACTCCTTGTCGAAGTCCGTGCGGCAGGAAGCCTCTTACTTGTGATTACAGTATGATAGGGAATAGAATGCCCCCAAGAGGTTCAGGGTTACCTACTCTACTACTGAGGCCCCTAAACCCTAAACATTTAAGCCGAAACCCCTAGCCTGGTTCAGGTCAAAGCCCCTCAGCTCGGAGATCAGTCGATGCTTCGCCCGGGTGTTCACGCGCATGGCGTGCATCAACACGTAGACGGGGACCAGCCTGCTATGACAAACCCTTAAACTCTTAAAAGGCTCCGTTTTAAATAAATGAACAAACAAACACACGAATAGTATATATACATATATACACATATGTGTGTGTATAGATTTGTACAGATACATACATTAACTACAACATCTCTCTCTATATATATATATACACACAACAGAGAGAGAGAGAGATAGATAGATAGAGAGAGAGAGAGAAAAAAAAGAGAGAGGAGAGGGAGAGAGATAGAGATAGAGAGAAAGAGAGAGAGAGAGAGAGCACCTACTTTGAGGTCGAACGTCCAGAAAAAAGCCCTATAGAAAAACAATACACGGGGAAAGCGCAAGTAAGGATGGGCTGCTACACTACACAATAAATCCGACACCTCCAATTGCAGCTTAACGAATCAAAACTCAAACAAGTAACTGCACCCGAGATCATAGAACCCGACTTACGACGGTCATGATTGTAACGGCAACGTACAAGGAACCCTTTCGTTCACTATATCTATCTTAAAACCAAGACATGTGATATATTCTGATTCCAACATCAAAATCCTAAATCGTGTCTACAAATCCTAGACCGCTGGTTCCAAGGTCGAAAGACGCGATGGCAAAGGCCACAGGACGCAAAGCCAGAACCACTCTCGCCTCGAGATTACAGGGATCAAGTTAGCTAGGGACCCGAAAATGTTTAGGGTTTAGTATTTTTTGCCTGCTGCATGGCTGAGTACACGAAGCAGGGAGACATGTTCAATGGTTAAAGGGTTTAGTATGAGGGCCTTAATTAATTTATAGAATGAGGTTTTGGAGTACATTCTGCCATAATCTCATATATTCGGCTAAAATCAAATAAGAACCCCCCCCCCACAGTAATCTTGGTGATTATTCAGGCCGCTGTAGTATACGGTGTAGGGTACATTCTGCAGCTTTACCTATCCTACAACTCCTAAGCCACTAGACCCCAACAAACCTCGACCCGAAAAGACATCGCATGAACAAGGAAGATCGCTGGCTGCTTTGAGCCTGCCACGCTATGACGTTGTGGGAGCCTCAATAATTAGAATAGGGCTTTGGGGTACATTATACCACAATTATAGTAAGAATAGTAATGGTAATTATTTAGGCCCCTAGATTAAAATCATAAATCCCCACGAATCGAGGACCAAGGCGCTGCGAACACTGCGAAGAAGAGAAATGCGGCGAAGTATGAGCCCAGAATTAAGGAGAGGAGTCCAACCTCGGTTTAGGGTTTAGGGTTTTAGGGTTTAGGGTTTGCTGCTATGCTACGGGAGGCTCTCGGCTTCATAGGACTTAGTAGGGATAAGATCGAGGAAATTAGGGTTTGGAGTTTTGGTTTTTTCCCGCCTACTTAGCAAGGACGAAGCCTGCATTGCACAGGGTGCTGAGAAGAACAGATAACTACAGCAGGGCATAGGGTTTAGGGTTAAGGTTTGGGGGTTTTAGCATTTGGGTGGTTGTCAAAATTATGGTCCCTTTTTGGGTCCCTATCATAATACGGCACCTATTATTTCGGCGCTCACACGGCACCTATTATTCAGGGTACCCAAAAAGGGACCTTAATTTTGACAACTACCCATTTAGGGTTCAGGCTTCGGGTTTTGGGTTCAGGAGTCCCATGGTTACCAATTGATTTGAGGTTGTTGCTGGGACCGTCTCATAGACCCTTAACCCCGACATTGGACCTTAGAGGGCCTTCGGGGAGAAGCACACCCTTAAGCCAGCTTACTCCAGGTGCTTGACCGACAAACCGTAAAACGGTTTAGGGTTTATAGGGTTTCAGCCCCCCAGCCTCGATAAAGACGGGAGTCAGGCGAATGCGACCGGTCGGATTCGCGTGCCGGTATGCAGCCAATTCGAAGACGCACCAGAGCCTTCCACTACTTGTCTCTAGGGCTCCAGTTTCCTACATAGCACCCTAAACCTTAATCCCTAAACCCTAAACCTTAACCCCTAAACCCTAAACCCCAACCCCTGAACCCTACACCAGGCTAGCTACTCAAAGTTTCATGACACTCAGTAACCTATTATTTGGGTAAGGGGGAGCCTAAAGGCTTTTTTGAAGAAGGAGTTTTACGGGTTTCGCATCTACTGCAGAGCTTTGGGTTTAATGCTTACTTGGTGGAGAATTCGAGTGTGCGTCATAAGACACTTACAACAACCGAAGAAGAAGGGGTTGCGGCATAGGGGGGATGCAGACCCCCAGTTCCCCCCTCCTGACAAGGACCCGAAGGTACAGCAGTATATCGCGAAAGATCAAACAGGGCTCAAGCATTGTTTTTCCCACCCGCTTCGCTGACTGGGTAGCGTTGCAGGGATTCCACACCGACACGAGGGATGCAAGTTTAGTGGAGAAGAGTCTCCACGTTCAAGACAGCTGCGCAGGTTACAACGCTCTGGGGAGGCAGCTGTCGACGAACTCACCGAGCACAACTCCAAGAACGACTGGCAAGGCTCTGGCCCCTTATGGGGTCTCGGCGCTCACACTCGGACCGACCAAGCGAGGCATAGTAGGGCTCAGGGACAGCCATTCGCTGCGTAGCTTTCGCACTATCATTATGTGGCTTCCCACCCCCAATCCTGAACCGAAAATCAGCAGGAAACAAGAATCAGAATCACAAGAATCAAAGCAGCCATGACATTGGGGTATCACAGCTTGTGATATTCTCAGGAATGCGAAATGAAAAATTGGCAACTGTGACAGTAAAGTTTATGACGACAATAAAGCAGACAACCATGTGAGAACAGGCATATTAACAATGACACTCGTTGCACTACTAGCTACAGTTGCAAGTAGGCACTGCAACAGTAGAGAGACTGACAAGACTGCCAAGCCCCAGAAGCATGTTTTGAGCACGAGGAACCCTATTTTTGCAGCTGCGCTCTGAATGTCGGCCGGCGACCGAAAGCATGAAGAGAACCGTTGCAATCCTTATCCCCTAGCCTTGGGATAGGCCGTGGACCCTAAACCCCAAACCCCTAAACCTTACCTTAACCCGGAATAACCTACCTTTGTAAGGACTTATATAAAGAAATCATGATAAGGAGACCTAAAAAGGTAGGCTATTCAGGGTTAAGGCAAAGTTTAGGGTTTAGACCCCCAGGCCTGGATAGGTACGGCTCGGACCAGAGGACTCTGAGCTCTTTGGACATCCGCAAAAATCCGCCCAAGCCGTAGATGCCGCGCTCCATGAGGTCTCTGTCGACCTCGGGTTCCAGGGGTTTCAGAATTTCGGGGTTTAGGGTCTAGGTTGGGTTTAGGGTTTAGGGTGAGGGTCTAGGTTGGGAGTTTAGAGCCTTTGTTGGAGGGTTTATGGCTCCGATATTGTTTCTTCACAACAGTCTTCAGGGTTTCGGTTGCACACCTGCCTTTGTCGCATGACATCTTTTGCTTGTGTCTCCTCTGATATTCGTCAGGGATTGAATGGTTTAGCACCAAACCAGGGCTGTTTAGAATTTAAGGTTACTGAAATGCAGGACGTGAGGCCTGATGGATGCTGACCACGTCCAGAAAGCAAATGGTCTTATCGCATCCATCCAGGAAATACCTGTTTGCGGTTACAGTAAACCCCATACAGTTGGAAACCGGATTAAGGCCAAATAGTGCTGGGATTCCCTATACATTACTCTTAAGGATTGAGGCTATGGGGTTGCCAATTTTTGGGGCTTCTACTGTAGGGTCTGTAGGGTGATCCGCGAAAGGGCAAAGGGCAATCGTTAGGAAGTCCGGTTTTGGGGTTTCGGATCGGGACCCTGAGTCTCTAGGACGTGGGGTCTGGGCATTTAGGTTCAGGTTGCGGTTCGGGATAGTATATAGTATCTAAGAGATGCACTCGATAAGTCTGGCTACCAGCGTTTGCTTGTGGTTCTCGGCATGCAGGTAGGAAATTAAGAGAAAGGTCTCACATGTTCGACGATGCATGGACAAGTGAAATGACACAGAATCATAACTGAAGAAATCAAGGCCACCCTGAAACTCCAAACCTGAGGCCAAGCTGCGGTGACAGAAAGAGGCCGAAAAGGGTCCCGACCAATCCGACCACTGAGGGCCAGGGAGAATATGGGCACTCCTCGCTGAAACGCGGGTGTGATGCGAGGAAAGTGAAGGGCATAGGAATCACCTGGGTCAGGCAGAGCGTCACCTCAGTTGAGGTTACGGTCTCGGGCTTCTGAGATTGATTAAAGGTTTAGGATCCAGGCTTGCAGTTTAAGGTTAAGGCTTCTAGGGTTGTCCGGGCGCTTGGTGAGGACATAGGGTTTGAGACCCGGAACCCTTGTGGCAACCACCCCACCCTTGAAGCGAAAAGACAGGGGTCTAAGGTTTTGACAACCAACATACAACCAACATACCTACATACACATATCGCAAGAACCAGCAATCTAGTGTATTTATATGTTCGCAAGCAAAACTAGAAACCCTAAACCCCTCAAATTTCCACCGGCCAACAATTTCTGCGAATCGGCCCCACCTCAGCCCTCAGCCCCCAGTGCGTAACCCATACTCCAAACACTTACACCGTTAAACCTACTCAGTCCCTAGGACCCTTTGACATGCGATAAGAACCTTTGTACCGAAAACTTTCCTCCGCCGGTCGACCGTGGTTGCCACGCAAATGACCGTGCAAAGCAGCGTGAACCAGAGTCCCGACTGGAAGAGCAAAGACAGCACTTTCCACCTTTAAGGGCTCTTTCAGGGTTCCTGTAGGGGTTACTACAAGGGGTTCCTTTATGGGCTGAAAGGCTTTCTGCCGGTTTAGGGCTGCAGTGGGGTTTTTAGGATTAAGGCTTAGGAGAGTTTGATGATTCGGGTTCTGTGGTTTAAGAGGGTTTGATGAAAGGTGGCTTGCAAAACGGCTTGTTCGGGTCTGCGGTACTAGGTTTGTTTGGTGCGAAGAGGGTCAGACGTCAAGGGGTTCGGGTCGTTTTTGCCGATAAAAGCAAGCCCTAAACCGTCAGTAGCAGCCGAAGGCGGGGAGTGATCAACTTAGCGGCACCTCCCGGGCGTGCGCCACGTGTGCGAGAGGAAGATGTCAAAGGCCTCAGAGTCTTCCGCTCGAGATTTCAAGCAGGTGCATTTGGGTTCAGTTTGCATCTAGGGTGTAAAGGTTCGAAGTTTAAATAAGGGCACGAAACAGTACGAAGTTGGATTTGTGGAGCTCGAGTCTTGTCATTTCAGCCGTAGTGTAATGCTGCTGTCTACAGCCCGAAAACTCAAATCTCGCCAATGCCATTGCCACTGGCACAAGTTCGAAATGCACGTCCCCCTCCCCGGATTTCTACCTTGAAAAAAATGAACCATAACAACCTACACCCCGAATATCTTTGTGCAATTGAAGCATGTTGAAGCTCTGAGCCATTTGCAACTTCCCCTCATCCATTGTTGAGGAATAGGATTATGGGGTATGTTCTAGTACAACTGTAAGCAGGAACCCTAACTAATTCATTGGTTTCTGTGTTGATTGGAGTTCGTGATTCAAGCTTAGCCGTCGCACTCCCGCCAAAGAGCCTCCACCGGCTCAGAACGATCCCAAAGGCCTGCACGGTCCTCCGCTGCTTGCAGGGATGCATCGTTTAACACACATACACATAGTCAGAAGCGCGCACACACACAGACACACACAGACAAACACAGACACACACAGACACACACAAACACACACACAGACACACAGACCCAGAGAAACACACACACACAGATACACACAGACAGGGGCACGCAGAAACACACAGACAGAGACACGCGGAACACACAGACAGAGACGCACACACACAAACATGCACAGAGGCACGCACACATACCCAGTCAAGCGGGTCGTTACGTTGATTCTCCGCACCGGAGCTCTTGTTGGGTACATTCAGCAGAGCTCTTCTCGAAATCTCAGGGCACTCAAGGTGTATTCAGCGGAGCCCTTATTCAGCAGCGCTCTTGATTGGATCTTTTGGGCGTACTCGAAACCTCTACAGTACAGTACAATGCAAGAAGTAATCCAACTCAACTGCAGACCTGCAGGACTTGCTTTTTCCAACTTCTGCAGCACGTCGCTCTCTTCGGAAAAAACACTGCAGGAACACAAGGATGCGTCCATCCTGGCTTCACAAGCACTAACTGGGCGTCTTCGTTGGCTCTGGTCCCAATTAAGCTCCCAAAGCCCCCTGCATCTTCGAACTCTCATGTCTTGTCAATGGCGTCAGATCAAGCTGACACAGACGCACTTCAAAAGACGTATGCCTAATCCTCAGAGACAGGAGGTTCACACATTCACACACAAGAAGACACACACACACACAGTTTCCCGCTCTCTCTCTCTCTCTGTCTCTCGCTTTCTTGCTGTCTTTGTGTCTCTTCGACTCACTCTTGCTGGCAATTGTCGTCTGCATTGCCTCTTCTTCTCTTCCTACAATATTGTTGCGCATGCAAACAACAAACAAACTACTCAGCGGCAATACGTAGCAAGGTTCGAAGCGTCTATAGGAAAAATCCTTTGTCTATCTATTTGCGCATGCAGTACACGTGTTTGCCGGTCCTCTTCAGCCAGGTCGATAGGGGACTGGCGCCAAAGTCTTCCAAAGCTCCGCAAAGTGGCTCGGAGGGAGACGCCACGCAGGATTTCGGTGTCCACCTTCGGTCGAGGTCTTGCTGTTACTTTGGTGCTGTTTTGTTGCTTTGTCAGGGCTCTACAGCGACTCAGCGTTTAGTGTGGGAGTTTAGGGTTGGGGGCAACTTTAAACTAATGACTGAACAAAGTCGAACTTTAGGAAACTTTAGGGCTTTGGCACGCAGAAGTTCGGTTCGCGCCACGGTGATGATAACAGTTTGTTCTTGGCCTTCTGTCTATGTTGGCTTTTGGAGACATGAGACATGGTTCGTTGCTGTGTGTCGTAGTTCGGAGCAGTCAAGCTTGGGAGTGGTAGTGGTCTGCTGTTGCTACCAACTGATCGCAATCGGCTTCTTGCCTCGATGGTCTTGAATTATCTCGAGCGGAGGCATTTAAGCTTTGCAGGTTCTGGGTGAAGCGTCTACGGTTGAGGGGTTCAGGGCTTAGGGTTGTTTATGGAAGGCTTGAAGCTTTAGGGTTCAAAAGGCCTTGGGGACCATGGAACTTTGCACAAAAGTTTGCTTGGCTGGGGTATTCTTCGAATCAGCTAGCAATGCTGTGATCTCACATGCATGAATGCATGCCTTGGCCGATGGGGTTACAAGGCCCATGACTCCATGACGAACCCTCAGCCCCGAACATCCCAGATTTGGAGGTCGCCTCCAAATGGCTCATTTTCTCCATTCGGCTCCATTTGCTCGGCGTTCTCGTGTCGTTTTCGGCTATCGTGGCAGCAGTGACGGCAGCATCCGGGGCCGGGCCAGCATCGTCTTCAGCTCTGGGGACCTTCGTGCTACATCAGCAACAACAAGCAGACTAGCAACACCACCACCAACAACAACAACAACAACGTTCATCAACCGCCACTACTGCTACTACTCCGACTACTGTTGCTGCTCCTGCTACTGCTGCTGCTGGTGCTGCTCCCACCTGCTCCTCCTCCTCCTCCGCCTCCTCCAACTGCGATGCCGACGAGTAACCTACTGCTACCACTACTACCTACCAACCTACTACTGCTACTACTACTTCTACGACGACGACTACTGCTGCTGCTGCTACTACTACTACTACTAACTACTATTTCTACGACTATGACTACGACGACTACTATTGCTACGGGACGAGGATGACGACGGCAGCAACCCCCCCCACCACCACCCCCGCCGCCGCCGCCACCGCCACCGCGCCGCCACCATCGCCACCACCACCTTTACTACCACGACGACGACTTCTGCTTCGACGAGGAGAACGACAACGACTACTCCTACTGCTGCTCCTACTACTGCTACTACTACNCGCCGCCACCGCCACCGCGCCGCCACCATCGCCACCACCACCTTTACTACCACGACGACGACTACTGCTTCGACGAGGAGAACGACAACGACTACTCCTACTGCTGCTCCTACTACTGCTACTACTACTACTACCACCACCACTAACTGCTACAACCGCTACTACTCTTTCTACTAATACTGGTACGACCAGGACTACTAGCACTTCTAGTCTAGTATTCATATTGCTGCTGCATTGCAGGACCGAGCCGTAGGAGTGATACATCAGACCCTACAGGCCCTGCAGTGGCCTTTTGGAAACAAGGGGTCGGCGCAAGCCAAGGGAAGGGCTGCATCATGCTCCGACTTGTAACCGACACTACAGCAACTGCGAAGTCCTAAGCCTCCTAAGCCCGAAGGCCCCAAACGCAGAATCTCCACAACCTTCTTCGAATCGGACTGAGATGGCCTTGTGAACACCCGATTTCCGCCCTAGTTGCATTTGATACCCCTCTGCCCTAGATAGACACCTTCTGCCGCAGAAATACATCAGTGCAAGAAGCTGGTCCCTCAAACTTCCGGAGCAACCTTGTAATTATCAAAAGCCCCAAGCTCGTCTAATCCATCAAAGCAGCTGATCTTGTCGAGGAGTCCATGCTCTCGCCATAGGCGGCCGCTTCGAGGACCTCTTTGGGTACCTCGGGCCCTTCGTCTGCGCAGCAGCTCGGCTTCTGTCCCATCTTCGAAGACAAGGAGAGCCGAAGCCCTCCTTCAAACCCTAAACCCTAAACCTTATGGTGAATAATGCTGTTATTTTTTGTGCTTCCTATTCGTATTATCACTAGTACTATTATGATTTTGACGGTCAATACCGTTGTTAGTACTGTTAGCATTATTAATTAGTATTCTTGCTCCTCTTTGTTATAATTACAATTGCAGGAAGTTTGAAGCTTAGGCACGGGGTATAACTGAGCCCTTGGGGTTTAATGGCTCAAAGTCCGAGGTTCGGCCCTGCACTTGAATATCTCCGCACTAGACTCGCTAAACTCGCGCTCTATTTTGGCTCTGAGCTCATCGGTTGAAGGGGCTGCCAGCAAAGTGCACCAGGGCTTGTAGGGGTTAGGTAGAGGACTTGGACTCGGGGTTTAAGGCTCATAGGCATGGATGCTCTGCGTGAACGGTTGGGGTCGGAGTGGACGTTCTTACGGTGCGNGGCATGGGGGGGGGGGGGGGTTATGTTTAGCTTAGCAGCAAGAAACCTCTTCAAGGTTTGTGCCGCGTGGCTGCAGATCAGGATGCTCGCAGCTTCTGCAAACACACGACATACTGCCGCAGCAAAACCTGTTTCACACAAAGCCCGATGGCCTGAAGCCCAACGCCTAAATGCTTCCCAAGTCCTTGACAGATTGACCTCGAACCGTAAAACCCATCTGAGCCTCGAACCCTCAGTCCTGTACATCCTCAGACAGCAAATCGCAACAACTAGAAATGACTCCCTTGAGCCCCAACCGCACCAACCCCAGACATTTCAAGCCCAGGTTTTTATCAAGCATAAAGCTTTTTCTATCCCAAGAGCCTTGCGCCCCAACCGAACTTCACCCCTTTTTGCCCTTAAGCCCGAGAGCTTCGGGTTGATGGCCCCTCCTCTGCCAAGAGCTCGCCGAGCACAGCAGCGCCACTGTTTCCGGCCCTGTCGAAGGAGAACTCATAGTGCCCCCTAAACCCTAAACCCTAAGGTGCATGAAGGATGCTACTGGTTATAAGCGCTGTAATTAGGGCTCTCTGTTGCTTGAAAATCAGCCGGAGCGGTAATGACAGACTGGGAATACCAGGAGTAGCCAGCCGGAGTTTTCTCGACATCCTAGCGCATTTCCAATCACGGCCTGAGCATTCTGTGTAGATGACATCGGCGGGGAGGCTTTGAAAGCAGGCGACAAACTCTGACACAAAATTTAGGGCACCATTCGAACAGGATCCAACATCGACTTACTGCCGTGCCCGCTGCCTGCTAACATTCATACAATTTCAACTGCTTGCTGAAGCGCAGCAACAACAAACTTCGCAACGAGAAGACAGCCCAAACGCCGAGGCCCTCTCCACAAGAAGCCAGGTACCGAAACGGCACCTTGTCTGCCATTGCTGATCCGAGAGTAAGCCGAGCAACGCAGGTGCAACCTTCTGGCGTTCGGGCAAGGGTTGTTCGGTAATGTAGGAACCTGATTAAGAAACCCTGGGCCTATAACCCCAAAATAGTAGGGTTCATATAAGGAACCCGAATGAAGGCCCAAGGTGTCTTCATCAGGTTCCTACATTAGGCTGTTGCTTCAAGTCTGTCTCGGTCTCCTCGTTCTCTCTCCCTCTCTGTCCCTTGGCCCCCTGAAGCCCACCACTGCTAACTACGTACCACGAACATATTTGCCAACGAACCAACGAGCGAACTAGCTAGCTTCCTTACTTACGTACTTACTTACCGGACAGGGATGGCCGTTCTAGCCACAACCGGCTGGCACAGATGACAGGAGAGGCCTAACAAGGAGCGTGAAACCACAGGCCTTAAAGTCAAAAGGTCAGACTCCTTAGGTAAGCAAAAACCTATAACTAGCTAACTGATTAACTAACTATCACACTCATTCCCGAACGAACTGGCGGTTTAACTATGGCCAACTCACTTCACTCACGCATTGGCCGGGTGACTCATCGATTGACTGTCTAACTGACTTGGCCCCCTTGAAGCTTGTGGGCTTCGCTGGTACACCCAATCCGAAAATATCCCAATCCTTGAAGCACCCTAATCCTCATGACCCTGAGCCGGAAACCCCACAACCAAACCCCTAAACCCTAAACCCAAACCCACCGAGCTCCAAGCAGCAGAGATACTTGGCCGCGGCGCTCGCATGGGAGGCTGTCTGGGTGCAACCCAGCCTAGCAGGACTCCCCCCTCGTCCCCACTTCTGAACTGATAGACTCTCTGATGCTAGCTGGTCCAAGTTCAGCGTTCGAGGTAACACAGCTAGGTCGTGGTCCAGTAGAACAGAATCTTACTACCCCAATAATCCGATCCCTACTAAACTATAAGAACCCAAAAAGTTTAAAGGTTAGGTATTGGGGATCTAAGGAATACAAGGAGCAGGCCACTCTGAAGATCTGAACATGTCTCAAGCTCGACCGGCCTGGATTGTTCTCGAAGCCAATACGAAGCAACATAGGCACTCTGTGCTTTGCTACGAATGATATGGGAGTCTCCGATAATGGGGGACCCGAATATAGTACCATAAATAGTAGGATCTCCCATATAGTGTGGGTGGACGAGCAGCAGAGAAGTTACATGGAACCGACAGGCGACCGAGGAAGCACGGAAACAACGGTCGCGCAGAGGGGCCTGAAGCCAGAAGAGACAAGCCCGCACCTGAAAGGAAGAACCGGGGATTAAAGCCATCAACATGGTATGGAGAACTCTCGATGGCTACTGAGGGTTTGCCTATCTAAGCCTTCCTTCGCACTTCCTAGGCCAACACCCCATGCGAAGCCCTGCTCCCGTCTTGGCCTGGCATGCCGTTGCCGGAGCTGCGTGCTGGCACGAACCTTTCTCTGGCTGGGGGAGCAGGGTTGTCCATGGGGACAGCTAAAACTAACATAACCTAATTTGTTGTAGGTTCTGATTGTAAGCCCTAATATGGATATATAATATAGGGACCCTGCAAAAAGCAGGTTTTTGTAGTTCCTGGGAAGGGTATATCCTGGCCACTGGCTGGCTTCTCTGAAAGGACGACAGCAAAAGCCTACAGCAAGACCAAACGGCGTGCAGTTAGTCATCCATTGGCATAAAGTTGCGCTGACTTCCGGCAAGTGGTTCACGTCAAAGCCAAGCGATCGAAGCTTAAAGCACTTAAACTCAAAAAGGGCAGTATTGGTGACAGTTCACTACAGTAGTAGACATTACTCGTAAACCTGTACACGCATACTACTGAATGCCTGAAAACCTTATCGACTCTATAGACCTATAAAGGCCCTCTACATCCTTTCTTCTAGTATAGAACCCTTATAGAACCCTATACTAGAACTCTTATAGAACCCTAATTATTTAACCATGATAACCATGAATTCTGTTGTAGGAGCCTGGTTAAGCAACCCTGGGCCTATAACCCCAAAATAATAGGATTCATACAAGGAACCCTAATCAAGGCTCAAGGTTTCTTAATCAGGTTCCTACATTGCTATAGTACCCCTTATAGCTCCTTTATAGTAACCCTTATAGACCCCTTTAAAGGAACCCCATAAAGGCCCAAGGGTTCCTACATTACGCCTCGGGCCCGTGCCCAGGGATCTTTGCAGTGGGCACCGGAGGCGGCTTCTCGAGCCGAGTGCCCTCGCTGACCTCGGCGCTCTTTGCGGCGGAAGCCAAACCCAGGACTTTAAGAACAAATCTATATTATATATATGGGCGCGTCGTCATTCCCCCACCCCTACATTTCAGCATCTTCGGTAGTGCGCCCAATACAAAGGATGTACTGACCCTTGTCATGCCCCATACCGCTAAGTGTGGTATAAA